>OY293421.1:47663878-47893878 GCA_958502065.1 Chrysolina americana | reverse complement strand
TACTTCCCACATTGCGGGAATGTTTGCAGATGAGTATCTTTGTGAAGGTGTGGAATAATGAAACCAGTATCATTGTTACAGTTTAAAATATTATGTTTTATTTCGGGATATAAATATAACAACAAAAATATATTGTAACTGACTCAAATCTGTAAAAATAAGGTACATGCATTCGACTGTTTTTTTTTTTAACTATTGATAATGTTGAAACAATGAAATAACAGATCAAAAATATTTCTATAAAATATTATACACATAAATATAAATATCAGCTCAGTACTTCGACTCAAACTATTGAAGTCCTTCCTAGGTTATGTCGATTAGGTCAGGTTTTAACTATTCAAAATGTCTAGACGGATTCTATAAATCTTTACAACAGCGGTCTAACTAGATTGTTTCCTTATATTTATATACAAATGCTAACAAGAGGTTGAGAAATTTCTGCAGAGCGAAACTACTCATTCTAGAATCGTCTATTTAGAATTCATGATATTATAATCACGTCAATAGAAAACAAAATCCTTCGTATACTGTACGTATTCACTAGCGCTTCCTCTTTGATGTTTTATTTTTCATTCAAATGTTATATTTTGACAGAAACTTCTTGCTTTTCCATTTTCTTCAAAAAGAGTTCTACTTCTTGATTATTATTATGTAAAATTATGATCGATGCGTAACGTTAATTCTTTTCTTTACTCAGTCGTTGCCCGGAAATAAATCAACTTTCCGATCGAAGATCGAAGAAGTTTGTGGAACTTTTGAAGAATTCGAATCACAAAAAGACGCTGCCATTCTACCAAAACAATGAAGGTGAAACAGTCAAGAGGTGTCATCTGACCTGTAATTCCAGACATTGTAGAGGAAACATCAAAAAAGTAGGTCTAATAAATCTGTTGATACTAAGTATGGCTCAATAAATTACGAAGTCCGGTATGAAACAAACTCAGCCGACTCGGTACGGAATTTTCACCGCAATATCACGTTGTCGAAAAAATCTTTTCCATCTCGGGACGAAGAGTGTCTCTTGAAGGGGTTCCAGTTCGACTTTTTGTTGTTGTTATGTTGGGCCATGGACCCCGATGGACTAGACATTCCACTCGATACTCCCGAGCTGCTACTGTGGGTTGAAACGGATCCTTTGTTGTTGTTGTTGGTGGTGGTGGATTTGGTTGGCTGAAAAATCAAATTTATGATTTTTGGCGTAGTTGAAAGGAAAATAAATTTGTTTTATTTCCGGATCGCACGTTGAAAAGTGAAGGGCCCTCAACTCCACCAACTAGCATAAATATTACGGAGACAACAGGGAGTTGCATGTTAAAAACATTCTCAACGACCTTTGAGATGGATTTACCAGTGTTGCTATAACTCGCTCGATTCAGCCCGTTTTATCTATGGTTTGTCTTTGTCAAATCTCTCTCGTGTGGTGTGGCGATAGTAGTTTTAGGGCCGATTTTTCAATGTTAAGTTATGAGTCTCAGTTAGTTGGCTGACAGCTATAGTCCTCGGGCCCATTACCGGAAGAAATGAAATGAAATGATTATCTTTGAGACTACGTATATCTGCTTGTCGAGTTGAACATGTTATTCGGGAAAAATGTTCGGAAATGATTATTTTTCTTTGGTACCTACTGGGCCCGGTTACGTAACTAAGACTCTTTGTGCTAACTATGCTAGATACTATTTAGATGTTCTCTTCCCATACAGGTTATGCCTTTGGGTCTACTCTACGAGTGTTAATGCAGAAGTGATATTAGGGGCGTTCAACCAGGCAGCCTAAAAAGCTCTTCTAAGGTGAACCATCACAAGAGGAGCTCGCTCAAATATCCATAGGTTAGTCTGAAATGAAGTGAGTACTTATATTCTAGCTGAATGAGCGCTTAGGAGAGTGCCAGCCGGAGCAGAGAATACCACGAAGTACTAATCAGCCTGGTCAAGCTGCCAAATAGTGAATGAAATGTAAGTAATCTATAAAGCCATTTGCGCAAGCCAAATTAGCCTTGACCCAGCCAGCAGAGAGATATCATAGCCCAGCCGCCATCCGAATTGAAAATATACTTTGCCAAGTCCGAGCGAGTCATGGGGGAGAGAACGTGGGACGCTCCAGGACCAAGTTGAGATAGGTGGCTGGTTGAACCACAGTAGTAGCCGAGAACACCGAAGTAGCAACTCCGTACTAAGACCTGAGGATGAACAACCGGTAAAGAGGAGGTATAAACGGTGAGCGGTTCTTGGACCAACCGCCAAGGTAATGTAAGATTTTATAGTTTAGTTAATTAAACAAGCTGATACTTTTTTATAGAAGGAATACGAAGATTGGTTCGGTGACTTCAAAAGGCCATTGGGCCAGAAGATGCTGTAACACCCGGGATGAGCATAGTTCACTTCATCCGAAAGTCCTTCGAGCCAAGGAGAAGCTCTCTTAGAGTATTCTCCAGCCTGTCAAAATCATCAAACTAGTCTTCCTGTGGCTGCTGACGGAGGTTTCAACGCATCAGCGCTCTAAGATAGCTTCATCTTGGATCGAGGGATTGTCGTATGAACTGAACTACGCTCAACGCGGTTGCTACAGCCGAGTTTGGTGACTTCGACACGCTATTGGTCTAGAGTATGCTCTAACACCCGCGTTGAGCATAGTTCACTTCATCCGAAAGACCTTCGAGCCAAGAAGAAGCTCTCTCGGAGGGTTGATGCGTTGACACTTCCGTCAGCAGCCACACGAAGGTGAATTTGGTGACTTCGATAGGCGATTGGGCCAGAAGATGCTGTAATAGCCGCAATGGGCATAGTTCACTTCATCCGAAAGACCTTCGACCCAAGCTCTCTCAGAGCATTCTCCAGCACAATCGCTTCATCTTGGATCTAGGGTTTGTCGGATAACTATGCTCCTAGAGCATTCTCCTATCCAATCGCCGGTCAAAATCATCAAACTAGTCTTCGTGTGGCTGCTGACGGAAGTTTCAACGCATTAGCCCTCTAAGAGAGCTTTTTCCTTGGATCGAGGGTTTGTCGGATGAAGTGAACTATGCTCAATGCGGTTGTTACAGCCGAGTTTGACGACTCCGACATGCGATTGATCCAGGGCATGCTGTAACATCCGCATTGAGCTTAGTTCACATCCGACAAACCCTCGATCCAAGATGAAGCTATCTCAGAGCGCTGATGCGTTGAAACCTCCATCAGCAGCCACACGAAGACGAGTTTGGTGATTTCGATAGGCGATTGTTCCGAAAGATGCTGTAACAGCTGCGTTGAGCATAGTTCAGTTCATCCGACAAATCTTCGAGCCAAGGAGAAGCTTACTCAGAGGGCTGATGCGTTGACACATCCACGTCAGCAGCCACACGAAGACGAGTTTGGATATTTCGAAAGGCGATTGTTCCGAAAGATGCTGTAACAGCTGCGTTGAGCATAGTTTTGTTCATCCGACAAACCCTCGAGCCAAGAAGAAGCTCTCTTAGAGGCTAATACGTTAACACTTCCGTCAGCAGCTACATGAAGACGAGTTTGGTGACTTCGACATGCGATTGGTCCAGAAAATGCTAGTAGAACAGCTGCGTTGAGCATAGTTTGGTTCATCCGACAGATCTTCGAGCCAAGAAGCTCTCCTAGAGCATTCTCCGATCCAAACGCCTGTCAAAATCATCAAACTAGTCTTCGTGTGGCTGCTGACGGAGGTTTCAACGAAGCAGCACTCTAAGATAACTTCATCTTGGATCGAGGGTTTGCAGTTGTTACAGCCGAGTTTGATGACTCCGACAGGCGATTGATCCAGGTCATGCTGTAACATCCGCATTGAGCATTGTTCACTTCATCCGAAAGACCTTCGAGCCAAGGAGAAGCTCTCTTAGAGGGCTAATGCGTTTACACTGACGTCAGCAGCCACATGACGACGAGTTTGTCATTATTTGATATCATGAGATCAATAAATTCTATTCTATTCTATTGGTCCAGAGAATGTTGGAACAGCCGCGTTTGAACATCAGTTCATCTGATAGATCTTTGAGCCAAGGAGAGAAGCTCTCTTAGAAGGCTGATCCGTTGACACCTCCGTCAGCAGCTACACGATGAGTTTGATGACTACGACAGGCGATTAGTCCCGATAACTCTAGTTTAGTTTATCCGACAGACCTTGGAGCCAAGGAGAAGCTCTCCTCAAGGGCTGATGCATTAAGACCTACGTCAGCAGCCACACGAAGACAAGTAAGGCCCAATCGCCTGTTAAAATCATCGAAGTAGTCTGCGTGTGGCTGCTGAACGCATCAGCCCTCTACGATAGCTTCTTCTTGGATCGACGGTTTGTCGCATGAACTGAACTATGTGCTATGTGCGGTTGTTACAGCCGAGTTTGGCGAATCCGATAGGCAACTGGTTCAGAGCATGCTGTAACAGCCGGATTTGAATATTTCAGCACTATGACTGTTTTCATGATGTATCCTTAAAGAACTAGACAAACTTTCGGTTTCGAATCTTACCTTCAAATAATTTCGGTCCATAGGTGTAACCAATTTCAAACTCAAGGATTCTCCCGAATTCTTTACTAATGTTACCACCTCGTCGTGGGAAGACCATTTGACGTCTTTGTCGCCCACCGCTACTATGAAGTCGCCTTCTTTGACACCACCAGACTAAAACAGAAGAAACTCATAATATGAACGAAAAATGGAGTATATACAGCGTCCCAAGTAGTGTCTAATAGGTGGGTAACTTTTATTATCAATTTTACAAAGAAAATATTCATGATTGAGGTAGGTGCTTAGCAAGACTAAGAATATAAATGGTGATAAATGGCATTCAGTAAGCAAGTAGCAGGGAGAATTATTTTCGAATCTTGGGCGGTATATGATTAAATTTTTTTTTTTTTTTAGTTTTGTCAGAATTTTCTTAAATTTCATATTTATTTATGCACACCAAACCTCCTCATCTTTATGTAGTGTGTTGATTATTTTACCTCAGCCAGGGAGTTCTGATCGACAATCGCTACTATGACGGGAGCGTCTCCCCTCAAAGAGAACCCGAACCCTTCAGTGGCTCTACCCCGATGCAGCTGGACTAGTCTGGGAGCCGTCCAATGTCTCTTCGCCGAAAATATGGCAATCGGCCCCAAACTCTTGAACAAATCACTCACTCGATACTGGGCGAAATCGGGGGCGGTAAGGGATAGCTGGAATTTGGTCGCAGCTGAAAACAAATAGTATTTTTATTTCAAAATCAAGATTCAATTGATCGCTTTCATAAGACAGACTCAAAGAAGCAAAAGTGAATGAACAAATTCACAACGGAATATTAATCTAGTCTAGTAATTCAGATTTACGAAAAATAAAATTTGATTTATAGCGAACTATCTCATTATTTTGTTTCATTTTTATATTTCGACTCACTATTTCATGAAATATCGGTACTGTCTGTGTACAGTACTCGAATATGATTTGAGATTTTTCATGTTTGGCATTTGTCTTGCTGTGGCAGAACATCTATACAATATCAGTTCGGGGGTCATAAATGCCTTTCATGCGCGGATAGGTCTCAACTTAAATCTAGAACTTTAGCATAAACAACAGTTCTGGCTAATTGACCCTTTGATTCAAAGCTCATGGAGATGAATCAGCTATTGAATAGTCGCCACTCCCTCTTATGTCCATAGTCAGCAACAATTATCTAAAACAGAGACTTTTGGTAGGCGAGTCTTGTTGGACTTTACTTGGACAGATATGACTACAATCTCTCTGATAAAAGGAGCACTAGAAATATAGTCCTATGGAAATATTGCACAAGTGGAATACTTTGGTACTTGGTATGTGCGCAGCTGTTTCATCATCTTCAAGACATGTTGGGTCCTACGACAGTTTTGGTTTTGTCATGTGATGATTCAAGCCACAGTGGCCTGTTAGACATCGCAGGTCTGATAGTGTTGTGGTCAAATTTATCCAGGAATATATGAATGCGTTGGAATCCTGGTTGGTTTTGCCAGAAGTTTTATGCTCTCCTTGCTGTCTAGGTGTTCAAGGTATATTTGGCAAAACTTGATGAGATACCAATAGCAGGTTCTGGTCCATTAAATCTACTTGCGGTACCTTCTCGTGCAAGAAGGTCCGCCGTTTCATTGCTCTCCATACCGGAGTGGCCAGGAATCCCGACCAGAGACAGACTGTCGAGTCCTCCCACTGAAGAGAGTCTTCTCTGGCAGTTTGACACCAGCTAAGACGTTGATCGATACAAGCTGAGTGCCTTTAAAGCCGCTTGGCTGTCCGAGAAAGTTTTGATTGATCTTTGTATGAGGTTAGTTTTTTTCCAGTCTCTCTACACATAGAACGATGGCGTGAATGTCCGTCTGGAATACTGTCGCATATAATCTTGGACAGGTTTATACTTCTGTTCTAGGTATACGACTGTTTAAACCTGCAGCAGATCCTGGTGGTATTTTTGAACCATCTGTGAACTAACAGTGATCCGCTCTCAGTAGTTCCTCTCCTCAGAGGATTCAGTCGTCTCTCTCCGGAATTATAACGGTATAGGGCAGGTATATCAGAGTCAGAATCATAAGCATTTGGAAAAATTGTAACCTGTCTCATTTCGGTTTTTCATGAAAACTTAACAAAACTATAATTTAGTAAAATAAATCGGTAATTATTTTTTTCATACTTCTTATCTAACGCGTTCCTACAATTCAAAAGGTAATCAATCAAACCAATCAATAGCTGACTATATAAATTCTTACCCTGGATATCGGGCGGGTCTAACAGATCGCTGAAGTCGTCTTCTGTTTCTGTAGCTGTGTACGCATTCAGTGCTGTTTTGTGGGCATTCCGTAACACCGCCGTCAAAGCTAGTTTTCCTCTCAGTTCCCTACACATCCGATGTAATCTCTGGCCTTCTTCGAATAAAACCAGTGCTTCTCGTAGATGCGCCCTTCCTGAAACAAGAGAATGACATGAGATACAGTATCGGAAAGAATTTATGTTGGGTATTATGGTTTAATAAGAGCTTAAAGGATAGCGTGCTGAATATTGAGACAGCATTACAATTTCTCCTCGAATAGCTCGAAGAAGAGGTATCGAATTGTCGTTCAACGTCACTACACAGAGTCGAGTGGGATGACAGGATTGCGTCTCTCTTGATTATGTGGTATTATAATATAATTGCGTTCCTTGCTTGTTACTCTTCTAGAGTTGTCTATACCCAAGATAAATGTTTTCCTATTCTATATAATGAACCTCTATATTCCATTGTTCGGAAAAGAAAAGGAAATGTGGAAGACGGAGAAGATGTTAGGAGAGAAAAGGGATAAGGAAAGTTAGGGGTAAAGGAAGTGGGGAAAGTGAAGGCGGAAGGGGATGAAATGAGGAAAGGTGGGGGAGAATGGGGAAGGAAGATGATGGAGGAGGAAGAGCGGTGAAGGATAGGAATGGGTGGAAAGGAGTGGGAAAATTGAGAAAGAGAAGAGAACGATGGGGAAGAGAATGAGGAGGTGGTAAACAAGGGAGAAGAGACAGAGAAGGAATGAGAATGAGCAGGTAGATGAGGAAGAGAGGAAGGACGAATAAAGGTGAAACAGAAAGAGCAAAAAGAGGAGGGTGAGGGGGAAGTGGAGAAATAAACAAAGCAATGAGTGAGTGGTACCAATTTGGAGGGTAGGGTAAAGAGAAAGGGTAATGGTGGGGGAGGAAAATGATTGAGAAGGAATAGCGGTGAAGGATACTGACAAGGAGAAGGGGGTGAGGAAGTTGCTGGAAAAATTTCGAAGTTACCCACCTAACAATCTCCTTTCCGTGGAATCCTTGGGCATCCTGATGTCCAGCTGAGCACCTCCTGCCTCTGAATGCATATACAACAGCGTATCCTTCGTATTGTCTGACATGCAGGAAGCTTCTTTGTGTAAAATTCCCGACGCGACGTGGTTATGAGCTAGACCTATGTAGTATTCTCTTTTGACTTGCACCAGCGACGTCCAACTGTAGGGAACAAAGTCTCTGACTGTATCGTTGGAGATGAGAAGGTGGACGTCGTTGTAACATTCGGCCAGATGGGCTGCCTCTTGTGATAGGTCGAGGCAGATGTCAACGGATCGCTTTTCTCTAGATTGGAGCTGTAATTTTTCCAGGAGGCATTCTCGAGCTTGAGCCTGGATTGAGTGATATAAATTAGGATAGTCTAATTATTTGTTAGAAAATGCAATGACATGGATTGAAAAGTAGTAGAAAATGGTTAAAAATATCATATAATAGTAGAGTGAAGTAAAGACTATAATCGATGATACCAAATCAACTATATAACAACAAACAGAGCTTCAAGCGTTGGGATTGTATGGGAATGTTTGCACATAGGATATTTTTGATTGCTTCAAAAACTAACCTAATCAATTATCAATGAAAAATAACTCTACAGTCACGAGTTTGAAACCTTATTTGAGACGAGCCATGCAATCCAAAGGTAGATGATTATCAACGACATTGACAGGCAGCCAACAAAATTCGTTCTTCTGACCAACCCAAGACTCAATCGAAAACATTCTATTACATGCGTTGGTACTTACCAACATCAACTGTACAAACATTTCAAGCATGTCGGGTCCCAGGTCCATCGAAGGGGCATTCGTAAAATTTTCATTGATGTACCTGAAGGTACCCGCCGCTCTGAGGAAGTTATCGACCGCGGCATCCAAACCTTTGGCAGTCGATCTATCTTGTTTGGCTCCGATTTGGGTATATACAGCTCCTATATTAAACAGTACACATGCTTTCTCAAAAGCTACAGTCCTTTGACAAGATGGCACACCTAAAAAACGAAGATATTAGTTCTGTGTGTATCGTTTATCATTATCAGAATCTGGTGGGATAGAAACAAAATGCATCAAAGTGACACTGCCTTTTGAGAGAACTAACCCAATGTCTCACCTGTTAACGAATCGAACCATTCGAAATATATTCCTAACGACCTGTCCGGTGGAAAAAACCGCCTTTCCACGAAGTAGAGCTGGTTGTAGTATCTGAACAACAAGGCGATGCCTGTGGAATCTCTTAGGGGGGTCCGCATCGCTTGCCTGGTGTCCATGAAATCCGAAATGGCATCTTCGTATTGGTTGGCGTTTTCGCTGTAGTGTTCCAAGATGAAGTCTTTGAAGGGGTCTCGCAGGTCGATTTCTTTCGTCTCTTTCAGACCTAGGGGTATCATCGGCATCACGGGGTCGCTGCTGGAACTAGATAAAACACATTCTTTCAATTATCGCAGAGACATTAATGAAAATCAAAACGAACTGACGAATTGCACAACATACATACTCGTATCAGGGTGTTGTGAATGTCTTTTGCGCTTCAATCACAAGTGTCATTTATTGCTGGTTTGAAGTCTAATCTTCAAGGCTTCAACAATATTTTATACTGTAAATGTTTTCTGTTCAACTGTCTCGTAATTGCTTCTATCAAATGACACAACTTAGATGAGTAACTCGCCGATCACGCCTTATACTTTGTTTGTAAGGGACATCTTCTGAGAGAGAGGCCTATTAAAGACGAAGATAACAATAGCCTTTTCTCCCATCGGCAGTGTCGTGCGTTGTTTACAGAAATATTGAGGTTTAATTAAATAGAAATGAAAAACCAATATGGAGTAGAAACCTTAAATGATGATGGAATTATCCTATGATTGGTAAGAGCAAAATAATGGAAATGGCGAATAACGGTGACGTTATTTTTAACGGAAGTGATACAGCACAGGGCTGAATATTCTTATATTATACGTTATATTCAGTAATGCCATTTCTGGGTAATCACTACAGAATTGTTAATCTTTTTTATGTATAGCTATTATTTGTCCTATTTCCTGTCTCTCTAATGGCACTTTTTCCTCAGCCTATTTTTTATTAATGTGAGATTTTTTCATATTGCGTCAGAAATACTTATATAGAACTGGATAGTCTATATAGTTGATCTTCTTTTATGGCCTGAACAAGTCAATTCATCATCAATAACAAAAGAGATCAAGTCCAGAGATAACAGAAAAAAGAGGTTGTCATTTACTATGATAACCAAGCCGCCTGGGATGATTAGCTAACCCGAGAAGGAGCAAGTAAGGTTCTGAATGGACCAAAACCTGTACCAAAAACAAACACTCAATCATGGTCTCAACAAACATCTTAAGAATAGTGGAACAACTAACGAGGAATGACACAGGGCAAAAAGTTTATTGAAAAACAGCTGCCAACATTAACATAATAACGGAGTCAAATGAAATATGTAATTGATACACCTTCAGAAGCACACAGTCGTATTATTTTACGCCTGTCTCCATATTACTGCCTTTTTGGACCCCTTGAGATGATCTGTTAGATTCATTCACAGAAGAAAATGTGAATAGAGGTTTTGAAAAACATGTACGTTTGTTGAGCTCGATGATTAACCTGACAGTCATTCCTCTAACACCATGTATGTATATCGTTCCATCGAAGTGATATTCTACTTCCTTCTACATGAATTAATTCATCTTTAACATTTCATGCCTAGTGACAAATAATATATTCTCTTAGCCGGTCTGATTGATGCTTTTAGGGACCGCATAACAGAAACGTGAGAATCTGTGTTCTTCGTCCAATTATCTTGTTGATCATCAAATAAAGATTCATCCAATATAAGTTAACGGAAATCTTTAAATGGTTATAAGTTTCACGCAAAGACCCTGATACCGTTAAATGAATAGCAGGAATTAAGCAGTTGGTCAATCGATGTCTCAACCGCTAAACAAATATACTCAAGGTCATTTTTACTAGCTCAGTCATTGGAGCAAGGTCTTCATATGAGGTAGGTATGTTTTGAAAACGGTGTTAGTTATACACCAAATATTTTCTTAATAATTGATTTTTTTTTATAACGACTGAATGGCTAGTTCTGACCTTTGCTTCAATTCTTTTCCTATTCAGGGTGCATGTAATATTTAGACAAAAGTTGCACATTTCAGGGGACCATCAAAAATACCTCAAAATCGAAAATATTTAGAAAAACTAAAATTCTCTCTCTTGTTTTCTCTCTTTTGGCTAGTGTCTACATTTTCAGAAATATTAACCCAGATATGATTACTGTCGTTTTGAATAGGGACTTTATAATAATTTGCTGCAAGTAGGCTCACATCCGCTAGGTGGCATTGCAATCATATTTCAATGGAACTATTACTCATGGAACAGTTATCTAGCTGATCACTTTGTAGCAGAGTGAAAGTAATTTTAAATTTTTTTATTATGGCTAAAAAGTTCTATCTTTCTACAAATTTTCCCTTCATAACATTTGTATTCACGATGGCATTGTCATCTGCATATGCTATAAGGAGGTTGATATATGAAAAATTCTAAAATGAGGGGATCCAACAACTTGGTAGAATCAATTGCGAACAAAACACAAGCATGTCTTTTTTCACAGTGGCCAGTGTAAATCTGGCAGGTGTATCAATTCCAATGAAGTCCTCCATTTACCATGAGCAATACCCTTTCATGGGAAAACTATGTGAGGTACATTTCCAATAGTGTCTCACAAAAATTTGGTTTTCTGTCTCGTGCCGAAAGCTATTTCACTTATCGTTGATTTATTATCCCAGTACCTTTATATGCAAGAGTTGCATAGAACTTCGACGAAATGAATAACAAGCCGGCGCACACTGAGAATCATTCTCGATTCAAGGAAATAACTGATTTGAAAAAACTGAAAACAAGACCTATAATAAAGCAGGTGTGACTTTTAATCAAATAATGTTACAGAATTAACAGAAAGCATTAGAAGGAGTAAAATAAGGATAAAAATAATTCATAATAAAACAAACAGATGCAATACTGATAACCTTGAATTAACGTACAGAAATAAACTAAACATGATACTCAAAACAGCTCTAAGTAACTATTATAGAATTGAAATCTTGGAGAATTCAAATAATAACAAAAACGTCTGGGGTATCGAGAATGAACTGAGTCAAACAATCGCTCAGAAGTTAAAAAAGAAATTGAAATTGATAATAAGACAATTACAGATGATAATTTAGAAATGGCAAATGCGTTTGTAGAATATTTCACGAAGGCTGGAGCCGCTTATGCAATCAAAATTAAAAAACGAACTCTCTGCCAGATAGGAATATTAAAGAACATTCTTTATTTCTAACCCTACAGATGAGAAAGAAATTAGTCAACTGATAACGGAACTGAAATGTAATAAAACTCCCGAATTCGACCAAATTACATCAAAACCCATATCGCACATAATTATATGTTCAACTTAGGTGTTTGTCCTGCACAGTTTAACAAAGCAGTAAGTTCACTAAAAATTATAGATCAATTTCCGTAATATCGAATATCGCAAAACTTTCTGGAAAAACATTGACTGCAGAATTTGAAATGATCAGTAACTAGCCATATGGATTTCAACCAAATAAATCAACCCAAGATGCTATTGCGTATTCAACATCGAAAATATCAAAAAGTTTAGACACTGGGAAAAAATCTGCTTGTGTATTTTCAGATCTAGCTAGATCATTGGATACGGTCTGATACGGTCTGTCACTCACAACTATTAGACATTTTGGAGGATTTGGGTTTTCGAGGAGTAGCCAGAAAATTAATGGAAAGTTATTTGAGTGACAGAAAATAGCAGGTATCACTCAATGGCAGTTTGAGTACGGAGTGTACAGGAGTACCGCAAGGTACAGTATTGGGGCCACTGCTTTTTGCACTTTATATAAATGACCTTTTCAATATTAATTTATCTGGGGAAGTCATTAGTTTCGCGGACCATACCGCTAGAGTCTACGAATTTTAATACAAAAGATGCCACCCTTTTTATCAACAACTTTTCAACTACACAAAAGAGTATCAATAGTCCAGTCTGTAAATTATTCACCCACACCATTGTGAGAACGGGTTTGTTAAACAATACCGCTTATTTTTCACCTATTATAGTGCAATACAGATTCCGAGTCATTCCAATTTCTTTCACCTTGGCAAACTCCGCAAATTTCAATAGCGAATAATAAATGTGTCAGAACCAGAATCCACTTTTTCATCGACAACAAACAAACAAACACGCAAACAACAAATTTATTGCGTTCCGTGGATTGAAACAAGAGAAGCGGATTGCGGATGTGGGTCAGGCCAATGAAGCCCTCGGGCATTTTGAACGGAAATATGTTAATAGTGTCGGTCGGTTTACCGTACAACTTCATTTGATGATCGGGCTGCATCGAATGGTATCTCTATCTTTCTCTCGTTAATTATGAATCGGTTCGTGGATTTCTGTGACTGTGTTTCACGAGCACGTATTTGTCCTTGATGTTTGGGCACTATGATTCTTCCTTTATAACTGACTGATGAATGTAATTATTTGAAATTATTTTACCAATTAGTGGAAAATTACGAAGGCGTAGAATGGCCACACCAATTTTAATTTCAACTTGGTATCTCGGAATTCCGACCTGGTAACTCAGAATTTCATAATATTTTCGACTTCATATCTCAGAATTCCGTCTCACCCGGAATTTTATAATTACAATTTGGTATCTCGGAATTCCGACTTGTTAACTCAGAATTTCATAATTTCGACTTCGTATCTCGGAAATTCAACTTACCAATTCGATATTTTTTAATTCCGACTAGATATCTCGGAATTCCGACTTGGTAACTCAGAATTTTATAATTCCGGCTTCGTATCTCGGAATTCCGATTTGGTAACTCAGAATTTCATAATTCCGACTTCGTATCTCGAAATTCCGATTTACTAACTCGGAGTTTTTTAATTTCGACTTGGTATCTCGAAATTTCGACTTACTAACTCTGAGTATCTCGGAACTCCGACTTAGTAACTCAGAATTTTATAATTCCGACTTGGTATCTCGGAATTCTGACTTGCTATCTCGGAATTCCGACTTGCTATATCGGAATTCCGTCTTGTTAACTCAGAATTTTATAATTCGACTTCGTTTCACGGAATTCAGACTTGATAACTCAGAATTTCATAATTCCGACTTCGTATCTCGAAATTCCGACTTACTAACTCGGAATTTTATAATTCTGACTTGGTATCTCGGAATTCCGACTTGTTAACTCAGAATTTTATAGTTCCGACTTCGTATCTCGGAAATTCGACTTACTAACTCGGAATTTTTTAATTCCGACCTGATATCTCGGAATTCCGACTTGCTATCTCGGAATTCCAACTTGGTAACTCAGAATTTTATAATTCCGGTTTCGTATTTTGGAATTCCGACTTGGTAACTCAGAATTTCATAATTCCGACTTCGTATCCCGAATTTCCGACTTACTAGGAATTTTTTAATTCCGACTTGGTATCTCGGAATTCCGACTTGCTTTCTTGAAATTCCGACTTGGTAACTCAGAATTTTATAATTCCGACATCGTATCTCGGAATTCCGACTTGGTAACTCAGAATTTCATAATTCTGGCTTCGTATTTTGGAATTCCGACTTGGTAACTCAGAATTTCATAATTCCGACTTCGTATCCCGAAATTCCGACTTACTAGGAATTTTTTAATTCCGACTTGGTATCTCGGAATTCCGACTTGCTTTCTTGAAATTCCGACTTGGTAACTCAGAATTTTATAATTCCGACATCGTATCTCGGAATTCTGACTTGCTATCTCGGAATTCCGACTTGCTATATCGGAATTCCGTCTTGTTAACTCAGAATTTTATAATTCGACTTCGTTTCACGGAATTCAGACTTGATAACTCAGAATTTCATAATTCCGACTTCGTATCTCGAAATTCCGACTTACTAACTCGGAATTTTATAATTCTGACTTGGTATCTCGGAATTCCGACTTGTTAACTCAGAATTTTATAGTTCCGACTTCGTATCTCGGAAATTCGACTTACTAACTCGGAATTTTTTAATTCCGACCTGATATCTCGGAATTCCGACTTGCTATCTCGGAATTCCAACTTGGTAACTCAGAATTTTATAATTCCGGTTTCGTATTTTGGAATTCCGACTTGGTAACTCAGAATTTCATAATTCCGACTTCGTATCCCGAATTTCCGACTTACTAGGAATTTTTTAATTCCGACTTGGTATCTCGGAATTCCGACTTGCTTTCTTGAAATTCCGACTTGGTAACTCAGAATTTTATAATTCCGACATCGTATCTCGGAATTCCGACTTGGTAACTCAGAATTTCATAATTCTGGCTTCGTATTTTGGAATTCCGACTTGGTAACTCAGAATTTCATAATTCCGACTTCGTATCCCGAAATTCCGACTTACTAGGAATTTTTTAATTCCGACTTGGTATCTCGGAATTCCGACTTGCTTTCTTGAAATTCCGACTTGGTAACTCAGAATTTTATAATTCCGACATCGTATCTCGGAATTCCAACTTAATAACTTGGAATTTTTTAATTCCGACTTGGTATCTCGGAATACTGACTTGCTATCTCGGAATTCCGACTTGGAAACTCAGAATTTTATAATTCCGGTTTCGTATTTTGGAATTCCGACTTGGTAACTCAGAATTTCATAATTCCGACTTACTAGGAATTTTTTAATTCCGACTTGGTATCTCGGAATTCCGACTTGCTTTCTTGAAATTCCGACTTGGTAACTCAGAATTTTATAATTCCGACTTTGTATCCCAGAATTCCGACTGCTTATTCGGAATTCTTTAATTCCGACTTATCTCGGAATTCCGACTTGGTAACTCGGAATTTATAATTTCGACTTAGTATCTCGGAATTTCGACTTGCCAACTAGGAATTTTATAATTCCGACTAGGTATCTCGGAATTCCGACTTGGTAACTCGGAATTTTTTGACTCGCGCCCAGTTGGCCGCGCCCAAATGTCCTTGACCCTTACAAGGTACTCCGTAGATCAATCATCAAAAAGTTGTCTCACGTTTCTCGAGTTGTTGATATTATCATGGTAACGCGCATTCCTGAAAGTTCGTTTTAAATACGCCTAAGTGTGCTTTTAAAAGGTAAAATGGGACATCAATAATAAAATGGTTTCTAATCTGAATCGAATATTAGGACGCGGTTTCATTCAAAATAATCTCACCTGTCACTTTGATATAGTTCCACAGAGGAATTCATCTCGGCCAGTTGCTCTTTCAGCAGCTGCAAATTCGAATTAACGAAGCTCAGCTCCACCGCCACGGTTTCCCTGAGTTTTCTGTTGGTGGTGGCCTTGAAGAGGTTCTCAGCTCCCGCCCGCAGCCGCAGCTCCTTGTTGATTTCCTGGTTCAGTTTTGATCGTCGGTTCTGCAGTTTTCCTCTGCATGTCGCTACTCGAGGATCTGAACCCTGCAAGGAAAAAATCGGGTTGAATGTTTGAGGCTTGACGGGTATAGACAACACATGTTTAAGACCTACTACAACTCTAAATTTTTTGTTTTTATGGTATTAAATTAGTAATAAAAGTGCTTCGAGTAAAACACAGCCTCAGTTAAAAATATTTAATTTTTTATTTCATTTATAAGATTTCTCTATATCCTGAGCAGTGTGGTCATACCATGACTGCCATCAGCAGACCAAACTGAGCAGACGATAACCAGGAAGTTACAAGGAGTCTGAAGATGACTAATGCTCTGATCTTGATATGTGCGGACGAAAATACAGAATCCTGGTTGTTCAACTCCGCTTCCAAAATAGCTTATAGGGAAGGAGCAGTCCATGAATTTGGATTAGCTGTAGTGACTCATCGTACAACCAAGGTGGTTTCATAGGTTCCAAAACAACCCAGGATCTGGCAAGTCATCAAGAGACAGGAGAAGGCCTCTGGACTAACTCTTGTCTTCCAAACTGACAAACTATACTTGAAAATTCTACGTCTTCAAGCCAGAGCAATAAAAGCATTTCTTGGGCTTACATCATCCTCAACCAACCAACGAGATGTTGATATGATTATGGATGTGTCAGAATTCTACAATGGGGAACCAATAATAAGGTGAAATAAGCAAACAAAATTCCTCCTATTTCCGGAAAATCAGCCCAACGTAATCATTTGAAGAGGTGCTCAAGTCGATTTTTGGGGTAGCCATGTGAGGTCTATTGCCAAAAGTGCTCCTCAAAAATATTTTCTCTTCTTGTACCAATAGATTCCGTAAAACCAAGATCCGGAATATATTTTCCATATATGGAATACATTTCCTGAATGTACACTAATGCTATTCAAATAAGGGCAAAATAATTGGTGTGATTGATGATGCCTCGTTCACGATCTCACTCACTTTTCTGAAACATTTCTGAAAATTGCACTTGTGACTCTTTTCGAACATTTTTATGGCCGATACTAGTTTCCTTTGGTTCTCACAATTTTCCCTGGAGATAACAGAAATGTTTTCTCCAGAAGAACAAAAGTTATCAGCCAAGTACAATTCATCTCCGTATATTGCTATGTGAATAATCAATTTCACATCACATATAATCGATTCGGTGGTATTTCTCAAGTTGATCTTGAAGGTGGGGATGATATATCACGATATCGCGAAGTCGCAAATCGAAAGAGAAACAGAGATAGCACTCACCGGTATTATAACACCATCTTTCTCTTTCTTACTGGGATTCCTGAAACTTTGTCTCTGAACCCACTTCAGCATCGTTTGCACTTCATCATTTCACTGAATAAACAACACCATCGTATTTCCGAAACTGAAGATCGCACTAAGTAATTCTTTCTTTCATGATGACTGATAAATATGATTTCTCACTCAAACCGTCTTTCTTGCTTGACAAATGATCAGTAAATGTAACTATGCAAAGAACAGTTTCTTTGCTATATTCTTGAGCGCAGCTATAGCCCCGGAACTTTGTAGCGTTCAGGGGCGGAACAGAAAATCACATATATCATAAAGAACATAACTGTGGAAAAATTGGGTTTTTTGTAGTCGTTGACAGCCGTGGTTATTGCAGTTTTTGTTGAGATTCATGGAGAGGTTACTACTGACTAAACAATTGTCAGTTTTGGCCATGCTGTCGTCGTCACCTTCTGTGATATTTTTTTAATTCATTTTCCAAGTAAATGTACTTGGTACTATGGAGTCGTTTTGACCATTCGAATAATTTCAGAAGAAGATCGGCCTCGAACCCTTTCCTTGAAGCACTTTCTTGTTTTTCCAGGTTTCCCTATAGCTGAAAAGCAAATGCACCACCGATAAACCAGTAAGTCGCCCCGGAGAGCTATAATAAATGTAATTAAAAATTTTCAATAAATGTATAAAAACAATATCCAATAGTTTTATTTTTCTTCCGTTGGGCAGAACTTTTTATCCTAAAGAATTGAAGTCACCTATCTACACAACGTAAGAAATCATGGGGTTCTCAATGGGGTTCTCTACTCATAACAGCCGATAAGCTGATCCTGAGCTGCATATGCGGATCCCTGAGGAAGAAGTTAACGACTAGACGATCACAAACTGGTAAACAAATGAATAATAAAAAAAGAGGAGAAAAGAATGAAGTAGAGTATATTAGGAAAGGACCGGGAGGTGATTCGGCTATACTGCCTTGCTAAGCATAAAGGGAGTATCTGACAAATTTCGAATTTAGGACTATTTTGGTTAGTCTGCATCGTTTTACACCTATCTTACTAGGATTGAATGTGGTAATTGAAAATTTGCCGATATTATAAGTTTATGAAAAATGTCATATCTGAAAACCTGATAGTAAATCATAATTTTTTCAAAACCATGAAAACTGCAGATACGCCCTTTATGCTTAGCACGGCAGTATAGTGGTGCCGTGACCAGGATACAAAGTCAGACAATCTGAGCAGCAGAGGATAAATATATAACTAACAAAGTATGACGATTTCATACAGGTAACTTGAAAAGGGACGATGATGTTCAAGGAAACATCATGAGCTCAGAGCGGGGAGGTAACTTTCAAGAAACCTCAACACCTCTGTTACCAGTGACTGTCGAGTTTTCACAACCCTCACTGACAGACGAATTGAATAACTTCAAAGAACAAATAGGTAACTATGAATGGAAATGAATTGAAGGACTTGACTAGAGCTCTGTTACTGATACAAGAAGGGCACCAGAATCCAATAAGTCAAATAATAATGGGGAAGGAAAAGTAGAACATCTGAGACATTGAGACATCAGGATAATCATTCTAGGGAAAACGGACACATGATGGTAACTCCAGCACCTGTTCCTCCGAAATTCAGAACTGACAACACCAAACACTCAGTGAAATTCCTAAAGGAATTCGAACATTATGTTCTTGATGTTGGTCTGCCTGTTATTTATATTGACGCATCGTTCAAGAAGATGATGCTTCTCTCAAACTTCTAAACATTACAATTAATTTTTCGTATCAAGTTATTTATCTAGACCGCAAGGCATAACCATAATATGAGATAAATCCTACCAAATTCATGCAGGTGCCCGATATTCTATTTTTATTTCGTTTACTCAGAGCACACGATTTTCTAACTCATTGACTTCCATCCCCACTGATGTGGGAGGTATGAGTCTGAGTTCCAGAATTGAAAAGACTGCGTGTCGACTTCAATATAAAGCCAAAAACGTCATGTAGAGGGGCGACATTTCTTGACGGGAGACCATTAAACTAATCAAGAAAAATGTTGGATTACGTAATCCGAATATTCCGCTGAAGATCCTGTACAATAGGCAATATCATCGGCAAGTATTCAACAGAAAACAGAAGTCGACACGCAGTCGGAGTGCCTTTTAGCTCTGGAAATCGGAGATGGCGCTGAATTAAATACTTCAGTATTTGTTTTGGTTGGTTTCCGGGTTTTTGCCGTGATCTTCTTTGGTTTAAATCTCCAAACTGCAACTGGCGCAGTTGAAACGTTTGGAGATTTAAACCAAAGAAGACCACGGCAAAATCCGGAAACCAACGAAAACTTTGACGCCAGCCGTGAAAGCCTACATTCCTACCTCAGTATTTGTCTCAGGCACTTCGCAAGGACCATGAAACCGGTACGGAGGAGTTCCCCCAATTAAATCGAAAAATAATTCCAGCTTTGATGTTTAAAATGCATTGTAAAGTTTATTCTTATAGAAATCTTTGCCAATTATTAAACAGATATAATCCAACGGTCGTACGGGGCAGTAGTTGTTTCCTGTTGAATACTTGCCGACGACAATGCCTATTGTATAGCATCTTTAATGGAAGATTCAGATTATGTAATCCACCATCTTCCTTGATTAGTTTAATGGTCCATCATTTTTTCATGAAGAAAATGTTCCATCTCTCGACGAGGTCGCCACTATTTACGCCAGTAAGCAAGCTGGAAAATAATGCCATTGGGCAGGCACTCCAAGGGTAGCTGAAGCGTTGAAGCCAACGGGAGTGACGACCCGTGGGCCCTACCTTACCGTACACCGATGTCAAAAACCCACATGTTTCCCCGACACTCAACACATACCCACTCAAACATTACAGAGGGATACGAGAACTTGAAAATCTGCCTTCAGTGGAAGCCGGGGCCGCCACACCATCCGATCAAGAACCAGACCAGGACTTTGCCTAGAAGGCGGATGGAAGGAACTCGCAGTGAGAACTGGAGAACTAGTCTTCAATGAAAGCCGAGGAGGGGTCTCGTATTGGATACTGCGGGTCTGGTAGCCGGTGATAGAATCACCCACGGCCGCCGCACCGCCCTACCGAGATCCAGCCCTACCAGGCCTTGAAGGGGCGGATTGAATGAACTTGCTCCCTTGACAGGCAAATACACACACACCCATACTTTGAAGAGAGCAGGACTTGCTTGGATGTAACAACAGATTACCAATAAATACTACTACTACCACTACTAGGACAGGCACTGCCCTTTTGGGAAACATCCGCATCATCAAGACTCCATAATCTGCAGCCTCTCATTGATTGTTTGAATATCTTTGGATTCTATGGAGAAGATACCATCACACAAGCTCGTGAAAAATCTCCAAGAGTTCATTAGGTCCGGGGTAATCACGAGAAAGCCTGCAAGCAGGAAGTAGAACCTTTTTATGCAGAACAACCCAAATTTTGGTCATTAGCCAGACTTCGCCAAATGATAATAATTATAGAAATGCACATTCATTTCCGAAATATTATTGATTTTTTAAGGGAAATGAAGGCGTATAACACTATTAGTGTTGAATCACAGACCAATACTCCACATATCAATATCTAAGTCAACGTGTAGTATCAAAGCTCCAGAACTATAATCTTTGAACAGCCGTCATTAAACAGATGCATTGTGCACATAATATTATAATACATAAGACCTATATCAATGAAAACGGTTATAATTTACTACCGCTAACAGTACATTTTATTCGATTTTGTTTTATTATTTTATTATATATTTGCAGGCCGCCGTGTTGGTGGTTCGCGATTTGTTGCGTTATTTTTATCACTTCGATTATATTGCAGCACACATTTCTAAGTAGATTTGTGTCAGCGGATTTTTATTTTGGTTTCCAACGAATTATGATGGTTTGTTAATGATGATGTTCGTTCACCTGGTGGTGGACAAAAACTGAAAGCGCTACGAAAATTGACGATGATTTGTGTTTGTTGGTTCGAGATGTATGTTATTGGGCCAAAAATAATGCGATATGTCCGTAGTTGAAAGTTTTTTAAACAAAATTATTTATAGGAGAGCAGGGGCGAACCCACAGGGGGGGGCTAAAGGGGCTGCAGCTCCCTCCTCAAGACAAGAAAAAAATAAAAAAATTTGATTCTGTTTTTTAAATTTTTAAATCCGCCAATAGTGGACACACATCGCATGCTGACTACTGGTTTACGGAAGTTACATTTTTCTACAACTACGACATAAATAGTTGCATTCCTATTCCTAAGAAATGTACTAAAAAATAAATAAAACGTATTTCATATATTCCAAACTCCGCAAATGAACATTTCTCGCGCGCGCTTGCTTTGTAATGTGAAATACCGGTTATTCTAAGCAATTTTTATAAAGTTTTCCGTTGGCTGGCCATGGACCCCCGGTCAGCTCCCCCATAATTATTTTCTGAGTGCGCCACTGACGGAGAGGATCAAATAAATCAAAAGAAATAGTTCCTACCACGGCCGAAAATAACCTTCTTTCTCTCCACACATTTTCACAAAATGAAAGAATGAGGTAAATATCTGACAGAAAACAACTACTTCCCTCTACGGACATTGCGAATTACATCTGTCATATATTTGTGCAATGGTCCTCAAGGATGACACTGTTTGTAAGTGCTGATTGTAATAAAGTCATTGAATATCATCCTTCATTTTGTTGGAAATGACCATGCACCTGCATACATGCATGTTTCATCAGTGCTATTGTTGTTTGACCTATCTGACCTATTTGATAGATTGTTATATAAAAGTAATGAGAGCGCAATTTTTTACCTAGAAATTTTGAACGTGTTAGTATTAACTTCGAGAAATAAGTTTGATACGGATAAAATAATATAAAACCTAAGCATTATCAATCAATTTCCGCAAATGCTATAAAACGTCAGCGCTCTGTTCTATACAACAGTTAATTTCTTCCAGTGGTTTACATTTTGTTTTTTGTGATAGAATTGTGCCTCACATTATTGAAAGCATTTGCTGTATCGTTTTCTTGCTGATTACTGAATCTGCATGAACGGTGTCCTTGATGTATCTCGAAATGAAAATCTAGAGAAGTCAGGTCTGGACAACGAGGAGGACATTTGTGTGACCCATTGTAACAATATAACAGGATTCCATTTCTCATTCTTGGCCTTTATCAGTTTCTTCTAAATTTAGTTCAAAAAAAATTCAATCTCAGGACACTCTGGAATTTGATCATTACAACTTTTATATATTAATACAGTTCGTGCTTCTATGAATTTCTTTGGTGTATAACTAGTTTTTGGTATAATACTCGCTATCAGGTTCATTATTTGTTCTTGAATTCTTTCAGTATTCGGTCTGGGCAAGAAGAAACAAGAGAACAGTTTCAATTTTCAATCTTTTGGGGTTGATATTTCTCTTCAAGAAATTTTAACAGAACTGTCAATACCTATTTGTGAACGATTTACGGTATCTTATATCCGTATTTCGATTCATATTGTGAGAGGAATTAGCCCTCAACCAATTACCATAATGAACAGTAAATCGCACGAATAAGAAATTAATAACCATGCGTGATATAATGAAGAGAATGAGTTTTGAAGCTAACGCGGTGATATCAATAATTTTATCCTAAGAAACAATTTCATTACATTACCTTGTGACAAGAAAATTTCAGTAAACTTTCATTTTCCATCATGATTAAAAATGTCTGCTTCCCTATTCATGTAACATGAGTCGCCCCTGCGATCAAGTGGCCTCGAGGTATAAAAAAATATTTATCGATTTAATTGATGGATTCAACTTTTTCTCCATCTCCGCCTTTCTAGTGTCGACCAGTATAAGAACATCTCATTCTGAATGCTGCTCATACCAAATAAGTGCATATAATCCATTAGCTTTATCAAGTAATATATAGACCGTTACCTCAACACTTCAGTAATTTCCACCTTATTATTTGAGTGAAAAAACTAATGGCAGTTGCTCGTCATTAGCATTTCAGCAAGTTCGGAGAAAGAGAAATTGTTACAGAAATATCCGATTCAGTTGAACGAAACGAAATCATTAAGAACCTGACACGCATAATAATACGTTTGTCTAATTTCAGTATGGTCAATTTAGCTGGGTAGAAATGTTCGCTAAGTGAAATTTCGTCACCCGAGATCATAAATCAAGCTCATGCTGGACACATTTTATCGTGTGAGAGAGAAATTGCCAGAGAGTGAAATCTATTTTATAATGGTGAGGTATTACGTTCCAATATCCGCGTTTTTGAGAATTTCTTCATCTCTGATGTCAGTGATGTCTTGTTTGAATATACAGAGTCAAATTCAAAAGTTTCCACTAGGGATATTTTGGTAATGGAGAAAGAAATGCTCATACCCGATTCCTGGCAAGATCTGGGTATCCAAATCAGCATAAGATACTATTACCCCCATTTCCAAAGTTTAAATGGCTACCCCATGGTACCTGATTCCTTTCTTTCACTGAGAAAACAAACAACTATTTGTTAACCAAAAACTGCCATAAACTGAAGAAATGACAACCAATGGAAGAACTTAAACTACAAAATTGTAATATTTCAACATTCATTAACATGCGTCAACTTGATTTTTGGTACAGATACTTCCAGACAACTGAAGAATGATATACCAGGAGATAAAGTGTTTGATAACTCAAGATATATTAAGGAATGGATCATTTGAAGGCTGTCGAGGGGTAGTACATATCAATGGAAATTTAGAAAAATTCGTTGAACATCCCTCTAAATATTAAACCAACTAGATTTTTGATACAATTACTTTCAGATGACTCAAGAATGACATACCAAGAGGTGACTGATTGGGGACCGTGTATAGGGTCGAAAATTGAAAAAGAATCGTTAAACATCAGATAAAATAATTAGACAACTCTGGTTCAACGAATATTTCCAAACATCAATGAAAACTACCCCCTTGACGGCCTCAAAATCATTTAACTCTTGGTTTATTATTCTTGAGTAATTTGGAAGTATGTGTAAGTTGGCTAAGTATTTCAGAGGATGAATACTGAATTTTATGAACTGTGTGACTTTTGTGTACCAACCAATAAATGCAATTTATCACCATCACTCATCATCATAAATTAGCGAGTGTATCATTCTCCATCCCCACATTCAATGTAGTCGATCTTCTGAAGATTGTTGGATTTTGTATTGCACTCGACGCCACTGGTCGTTTGGCCGTTTGGCCGCTGGAAAGTGGCCGCTAACTTTACACCGGTCTTCGGATATCTTCGAAAGAAATTATCAAAACTCTCCAGATTTCCTCAAATCTCTTACTCGCGAGAAAGTATTGAATTCTTGGAAATATTCAGCGTACATTATCATACTTTCACACAAAAAACTTCTTACTCTTCTAAATATTTTCCTGTTGAATCAGATTGTGTAGTGTGTACCCACCTCTTATCTGATATTTGAATTGATGCGTCAGCCCAAAACATGGGATACATAACGTACATTCACCTGTTCCACAAACACAAACAAGCCGTATTAAAAAGCAATCAAAAGTCCATAAACTCGACAGAATCCGAGTATTTGAATAACTGGAAAAGCGCCGAGATTCTCGGGATTCACTAATTCGGAAATTTATATGCAACCTACAAACACGACTTTCGTATTAGCAGCAAAAGTGATGCCGCGCTTGTTTGTTCCTTCTACATGTGTTACCAAATACATAAGTACTCCGATTTTTTCCACTTTCTGGTTCCGGATTTCGATGACGCAATATAAGTACGGTTTCGGTAGTTTTGTGCCGTATGATGGCTCGACTAACAATATGATTCACGATGTTCAGTATGAATACAGGGTGAATGAAATACGACCAATTCCAAAAAATTATACAGTGTGCTTTCCCCACCAAAAGAAATGGAATTTGAGAATTCAGACCCCTGGAGGTGAACACGTGGACGATCAGAATCCTTGCCCCTCCCCTCCTCCTTCATTAAACGTGGGGTGGGACTGATGATGCCTCAGTAAAGACCGAACTGACCGAGAAATAACAGACTGTGGCTCGTTCGTGAAATAATAACCACGAAAATTGATCGAAACTTAAATATTGTCCGCCATTGATTTTTGCACTGAGATGGTAGACGGGGGATGGTATTGAATCAGGTGTGTTTGTTTCAGTGGTGCATCTTCGGAGGTTGGCGAACAAAAGATTTCATAAGTCCTCACGGATCGCTCTAAGATTTAACAAGTGTTTTTCCACGTGATAGACTAATGAACCGTTTTATTTTCCGTAATTGGCCCCATAACTTTATAATAGAATCGTGCATACGAGTGTGAAGTAAATAGTAATAATAATACTCCCTCATATGAACACTTGTGTTCTCAAAGGAAGAGCCTCACTGATTTTTTTATGGTGCAGTTACCACAGCTGTATCTATTTCTAATATACGATTATGAAAACGCCAGTAAAACTTGTGATGTGTTTCTAAAATACCTATGTGATGTCTGCATTCAATAAATCGAGTCTGAGAGAAGAATATTTATTATTTCTATACTTGAAGCAGTGGAAGTTGTCAAAAAAATGACACAGTACCTTTACTTAATATGAGGAAGACATTTTTTACAAGTTTTCATTCATTCAAAACGAGTGGAACAAATTCTAGCATATTTTGAAATAGTTTCAGTCCCAACTGTTTCAATCTAATAGCTTTGTCATGGGTATCTATATTTTCAAAAGCCTGCCACGCCAAGTCATTAGTTCGAATAAAAAGCGACAAACCTTCGATACTGAGTAACCTATGTCACTCATCTGGATAAATACTTTTTTTATCTTCAATTGAATAAAAAATATTGTCCTTAATTTTTTTTAGTTTAATTTTATTTTAAATGTTTTGATCGTGAAGCAAAATTAATAGGGATTGCTACCTTGATTTTATGAATTTTTACAAAAAATCACGACCCCAAAATCCTCATGCAATGATTTTGGATATAATTCAATCATGATCATAAATCTCGTCCGACATTTTGGTTTCTTACAAAATTAATAATATATTTTGTCACCGGAATTAAAAACATCTGTCAAATTTCAAGTTGGAAGGACTAGAAGTAGGTGAAAACTCACTTGCAAGATATGACTAAATAACTAATAGGTGAAGTAAATAGAAGCTTGCAAAAGTCCAAAGAGGTGTTATACTCAATTTTCATTTTTACAATGATAACTTAACAAAATTTTTATTCCATCTTTTCAGTCAATCAGTCTTCAACAATTTAGTCAAAAATATTTTTTGTCAGTCGATCGTCAGCTACATAAAAAAAAAATTAATATAATTTTTTTCCATTTTGTAATGTGTTTCAAAATTTGATACCCACTGTGACGCCAATGAGAATATGAACGCCAATCCACAAATACCGATACCGCACACGAAAGACATGTCAACATGAACTGGTAAACTTTGTATGATGCTGATGATAGGCAGTAACCAAAGCGCAAGAATTCAAGGTCCAGTTTGGTTGGATTGGTTTTTATTCCATAAACAAGAATCGATAAAGTTTAGGCAAGTGTTGGTGGGTAATGAAGAATTATCACAGACTCGATATAGCAACGCAACTCAACAGCACGACCTTTGGAGATGTAAACAACTGGGTCCATATCCATTTACACGTCTATGGTGGCCGCCTTACGAAACCGATGCACTCGAGAAAAATCTTGCGCACTGTGGTCTCGAAATTCGTTCCGATGAGATCAGAATTCAAAATGGTCAGAGACCGCTGAGCTACCGGCCACTATGGTCAGCTACTTTTTGAAGGAAACAGTTTTCTCAGTGAATTTACCATTAATTCCTTAACAGAGTCACCTCTTAGCCTCCTATATTTCAGCCAATCATATTAGAATCTTTTTAGGCTCCTCAAATAGTGCAATCCTCCCAAGTATGCAAACAAGTTTTCATTTCAGCGTAAATTCCTTCACTTATTTTTTTTCTGCGTTCGATTTCTTTGTCAATTCTTATTCATCGAGTCTTAAATGAATTTTTCTTCAGACAATAAACATTTCTCTCTCTCTCTTTTGTACTGAACATCTTCAAGGGCAGTTGGATATTTTAGAAAAGTTATCGAAGGAATGTTGATTTCATTCGATTGAAGAAGAATCGGGACAACTGGTTTCCAAACATGGGTTCGTCTCTGAGAATATTAAATGCAAATGTTAATTGCCTCGGGTTATAGGTCATTTGCTGTACCAGAAATGTCAATTCCATGTGTGAGGTAAATAAAATGTCTGAAAGAATGGAACAACAATACTGAGAGATACAAAGGTAGGAATGTTCGAAGAACATGAAGAATTTTCAAAAATACACATGCATAAACAGTTTTTGATTTCAATTAAGTTATTTACGCTACAACTGAGTAATCAAGGTCATATTTATATTTTGTGCGGTGTCTAGTTTGTGTCAACTCAACACTATCTTGATTATTCCATTCTATTTTATACTTTTTGAATTTTTCTTTGGAAGTGTTAATTGTTGATAAAATCTTGGAAAATTTAAATTTCTCTGAAATAAATTTTTGCTTAAATAGTACTTCAGGTGAAAAGCTGGTACGTTCAATGAAAAATATACAAACTGATCAGGCAGTAGAAATAACAATTCTTGAGAATGAGTTGTAACTACGGTTGGATACACAACAAAAAAAATGGCATACATTAATCACAACAATTTTCATCCTGATGTTTTCCATATTCAGACTATTATCAATATTATTATCCCTCTCCAGTTTTAGGTATCGGTACCTGGATGGGTGACACCCGTCAATTCGCTTGAAAATTGGGTGGGCAACCCCGAACCAATTCGCATGGTACTGGCGTTCACGTAGTGGTGGGGAATTCGTCTCAGAGGTGTTCCAGAAAGCAGCACGAAGTTAGCCTAACACATGGTAAGCTAAAGATCCCTCTAGAAAATCAGAAACCAGGCGACTCTCTCAAGTATTCAATCTTTCAGGCGTTATAGGAACAATATGGAAAACCACAATGTAAATCCAGTCAACCAAACTCTGAGACAAAGATCTCACGAATCCAGAACTATGAAGACGACGACTGTGTGGCAGATGAATATTTAACAAAGGAGGACTGGTAAGAGGACTGGTAAGTAATTCATCTAAGAGCATAAAGCTGATAAGGTATGATCATGCAGATATGTTATGGACACTATCAGACATTTACCACTTCTTGGCTACTATGATAGAGACTTGGAGGCAGTAAAGGTGAATCACTCACTCTAGGAAAATGGGATGAGAGTCTTTGTCAGCTACGTCTATATTTCCTACTAAGACACACCTTTCCCACTGCTTCAATGAAGCATAGGGCATCAGCGATACATGAACAGTGACACAGTGGTACCATTAGAGAAGGTCAAACGCGGAAAAACGTTGTTGATATATGAATACGAGGAATAAGACAGCTTCAGAAGTTCTGAGACTACAAGGGCAACTATATGTTCAAATAAGACAACACAGCACGGCCCAATGCTAGATTGAAGACTTGGAAACCCTAAGAAAAAGGACCGGAACTCTCTTCAACAAGGCTTAAAATAAAAAGACAGAAGAAGTCAAGAGAACTTTCGAATGTTCATATTTGGTCGAGATCTTGTCAAAATATCTGGTCTGATGTGGACAATAAATCAGCCTCCATCATACTGTTTGATAAGGAAGGCTGGATGGATATCTTCCGACACCATAATGATGAAGATATCATCCCGTGAAAAGTTTCTGGGATTCATATGAAGATCAGAAATATCTACCAATTTATTGGCACATGTTCATTCTTACCATACCTATCTGGTTTCGTAGTTGATATTGAAAAACAAACGGTATGAGGGGTATTGTATAGCTTTATACAGGATTGGATGTTCTCAACGAATCATTACCGGAAAATGGAAATGTTAGTGCAAGAATAGATCCCAATAGGATACCAGAACCTATATCAAATGAAACCTAATCGTACCATCACATGGAAAGGCCTGTCATGAGAGAGATAAATAAATGGTTCACAACTATGGGAAGGCATAAGTTGAAAGGTTGGCCAAAATTTCACCATGCTTACTGATATATCGATGCCATATATGTGGGACATGAAAAAGTAAACTACAAGTCGATTTCCGATGACTGAAACTAAATAAATATTCGTTGAGCTTTGTCCATGACCTTCGTAAGTAGTAATATGATGAGTTTGTAACTGCTAGTATATTATTTGCTAGAAATTGGTGTTAGTTCCAGGGCACATCTCATGATATGAGGGAAATACCGGGATCATCCGCTCAGACCTATGGGGGTGGCGTGCCTCGTGTCAATGTGGGGTTGAAAGCATTGAATGTTTCTGATAGAAAATTTCGTATACGTTGGGTATTTATCACAAAACTTCCTATCAGATTATTGATCATATTTGTAATCATATATTGTGTTTTTGGCAGTTATATTCCAAAGACTCCTTGAACTTTGAACGGTTTCAAAATTGGAGTGTAGGTATTCGAGCTATTTTCAGTATTACCTTGGTTATTATGCCCAAATAACAATAGAAAGTGGAAGATTAAACTCGACGTTCAGCAAATGCACGTGAAATCTAATAACGTTGCGTACGTATAAGTCTTTAACGATCCGAATGATATTTATTTTGTATCAGCGTTCAAATAGCCGTTAAGAACATGAGATTTTTGTCGTTAATGGACAAAATGAATCAACGATAATGCCACTGAAGTGAAGTTGTAGTACCAGTACCGGTTTGCTTTATTGGTATCCACTAGGATTAATGAAGTTACGCAACTGTAGCGACCAACGGGAACCGTAATTCGCGAAAAATGCAATACCGCTTTCACATAGGTCAAGCATTCTGATGGGGAGTGAGATTCGAAGGTATGCTTTCTCTTTTTTGTGATCTGTCCAGAAGGCTATGAGATGGTGAATGAAGCTTTGTTTGCTCGAGTGATTTAGGTTTATCAAGAATTATCGTTTTGATTCCTCCACCCAATGCTCTCACTTAGAACAACTTGTGTCTAGTATTCAGTGTGCTTCATTAGTGTCACTCTTCTTATCTAACTCGTTACTGGATTCTTGTAAGGAAAATCGCCGAGACACGTCGACTTTTGATTTCTACAATGTACAGAGTGAGCCAAATTGAACACTTCTAAAGGGAAAGTCCTGTTTTCAAACTAGATATATGAAAATTCATAGCGTTGTCTGAGAAAATTTTATGACAAATTGTGAACACCGAATATCAATATCTTTCATCGTTTCTGAGTTACAGCATGTTTGTCGAAAATGTGCAATTTTTCCAGTCAAAAATTTCTTAGTTCTATGATTAATACACGCCTATTCTAACAGTCAATGAAATTACTTCAATTTCTTAGAATCGACCAATCAACGCTTGATTACAGTGATAAAAACCTACCTAGCTTTCCCAATAAGTGATAAATATGCATCTTGCTCACGTAATCAAGCACGCCGTGAATGGTAGTGTTCAAATTTCTATCTTGACAACTATAACTGTCAGATTATTTTCGAGTTGTTAGAATAAAATAAATTGGCAAGATTTGGTCATGAATCATTAAAATGCATTGAAAAAACTGTACTCAGTGTTGTTCCAAGAAACACAGTGAATAACCATAAGTCTATATGGAAGCAGTTCGAAACATTTCTAAAGGAGAAGCATTATGAACTTCGAGAAACGACTTCAAACGAAGAGCTTGGTCTAATAATGAAAGATTGGGCTTTCAATATGAAGAGAGTTGATGGTGAAGATTATAAAGAATGTGTCATAAAGACCATGTGGAACGTTACTTCAAAGTGCCTTTAAGAAAAATACTATAAAGAATACAGCCGAAAATTCAATCCATTCGCAGATATTGAATTCAAAGTAGCCAGGGATGCGAAGAATGCGGAACGAAAGCAGCGTCAGTCTGTTCCCGAGAAAAGAAAACAAAGTTCGAATGTTTTATGTAAGGAAGACTTATATAAAATAATGAATCTATGGAACGGAGATTGTCCAGAAGGACTTCAAAAAAAGTTATTTCATATAATAGCTTTTGAACTAGCCTGGAGAGGGGGCGAGGCAGCTAGATGCAAAGTGCATTTTTTCAAGGAGAAGAAAAAGTTAAACGGTGAACTAACCGGAAGAATTGAATACAACCCGATATTTTCCAAAACACGCCAGGGGGAGCTCAAAAATTATCCGATAGTAAGTGGTTAGTGCCTAATCGAAATAATCTCGATGTGTGCCCGGTAAGGTTATTCAAAATACTTTTATCAAAACGCAGTGATAAAATTACGTCAGATCGTCTATTTTTGACTGTTAGTCCCTATTGGAATAAAAACTCTTCTGGATGGTACAAAAATATGCCTATTGGTGTAAATGAAATTGGGAAATGGACGAAACAATCAGCTGAGAAAAAATAGGGGTTGATACTCTGACAAACAAGATCACGAATCATTCAAATCGATCAAGTGCTATTTCAAATTCTGCCAAATCGGGTGTCCCGGAAGAACAGCTCATCAAAATGACTGGACATGCAAATGCTAAGTCATTAGGACCTTATTTACAGTTAGACGAGGAACATCATGCTAGTTTAATCAACAACTTGAGACCAGGACCTTCTGGAATAGAAACATCAGGCGATGTGAACATTATACATGAAAATTTGACTACAGGACACGAAAATAACATGCAGGAAAAATCTGGTTGTAATATAAGATATAACCATTGCATATTCAATGTTCGGAATATGTTAGTGAGGTTCAGTCGAATTCTTCATAATATTTATTGAAATGTTTAATATCTTCTCAATATATTTAAAATATTATTAAGTACTTACCAGATGTAATTTTTTAATGAAATTTATATCAAAATAAATTTTCTGTATCATGTGGTTGTGTATTAATCTCCCTAAAATATATTCGAGATCATATTTTTATATCTAAATACATTTCAAATTGCATTCAAATTTAATTGTCTTTTGACAAAACATCTCGAATCAAGGGAATTAGAAAAAATCGCTCGAGCAAGCTCTCGCGATTTTTTCACTCCCTTGATTCTCGATTTTTTGTCATAACAATAAAATTTTCATACATTTAAAAATGTATTTATCGATAAAAATATGATCTCTTATGTATTTACCCCCGAAAACATTGTCAGAGCCTTTTTTTACTTAGAATTCAATGGTGTACATAAATCATTTTTTCAAATAAGTTATCCATAGTTATTGATGGAAAATAATTTTTTTTAATGAGACACTCTGTATATTCCTGCCTATTTCAATAGAGCCTAAAATCACCTTTTCAAAAATGTAGCACCTTTGAGGTTTTGCTAGTCATCTTTGAAATACAGAGTTTTTTCATGTAGACTTAAAACGCGCACTTTCAACAAGTAAGCTTTGGACGATGCGGCAATAAAACAGAAAGAAATTGTTCAGTAGTAGCTATCAGATGTTGAGAAAACTTTTCACAGCAGTAATTAAAACTCATTTCAATAAAACTGAACTGCCCACACACTAAATCCAAATCTTCCCTGACACGTCTGCTACACAATAGAATGAGGATTTTGTTGTGTCCAAGTATAAGAATTGTAGCGGTTAAGAATGCCGGCATTGCTCACACAAGCTTCGCCTGTCCAAATACAATTTATGAAATAGAAATATCACGCTCTTGGTTACAATTTTACAGGAACCACTGGCAAAAACCCATGCGGCGATCAAAATCTTCTGCTCTGAGTTTATGAATTCTTCTGGTCCTGTATGGCTTGTATTTGTGCTTTCCCAAAATCCGCCAAACGTTAGTTCTTGGTAGGCCTGTTGATATTTTCAAATTTCGCGATGACGTTTTGCGACTATTTTCAACAGCTCCTAAAACGACTATTTCTTCCAACTCCTTATCCTTATTCGATTCATATAATTTTGCCCTTTTTTTTCAAATTGACCACTATCAATTAGGTTGTCGCAACCTTGCGAAAATGTCTTTTAAGGGTTGTCTTCTTTTTGGGACTCTAGCGGAACATCAGTGTGCTACATTTTTGGGTAATTTTAAGCTGTATTGAAATATGCAGGAATATACAGGGTGTCTAATTCAATAAAAATCCATCAATAACTATGAATACCTTATTTAAAAAAATAAGTTACTCATACCATTGAATTCTATGTAAGAAATTGCTCCAGAAAGTAAATGTTTCTCAACAATCTGTGGTTTTCAGGAAGATTTAATGAAAAATATCGTTCATTACACGTCCATAAATGCTTTTTCCGTGCTTGCCTATTTTCTCGACTCCCAATGAAATATGCTATTTCATACATGCAATCATGCAAATTGTATTTTTATTGTCCCAGAAATATCGAAGATATTACAATAAACATCCTCCATCAGTGTTATTTTCGCGAACCAGCCCAACCGAGGATAATTTCTGTAATCAGACGGAAGAAAGATATTTTTTTGTTCTTCTTATGTTTTGCCGTTAGGCAATATTTCGTCAATTTATATGGATACACCGTGAAATTTGGCATTCACCTACAAAAAGTGAAGGATATGTACCATTATGTTCTTGTCTCGAGCATGGAATGTTAATTGAAGATGAACACGTTAGTTTGTCGTTGATTTGCAAGAAGTCTTTCGCGAGATAATTGATACTGTAGGTGCATGACGTTGATTTTCTTCACATCAGAAAGTAAGTACTAATATCTCCCTCAAGAATCATCTACATCTACAATATCCCTCGTTCTTTAGATACTAAACAAGCCAGTGCTCTGGTACAACTAGACTTTTCCAAAACATTTGACACTATCAATCATAAACTACTAGTTGCAAAATGTCATTAGGTATTATGGACTAAATCACTTGTACCAACAATTCATCAATCATTTGCTGAATAATCGATCACAAAGAGTTTCATTACATAACAACTTGTCTTCATTAATACGAATCTCTTCGGGTGTACCTCAAGGTTCAGTAATGTCTCCTTTACTTTTTCTACTATGCAGGGTGTTATGTAAGTACGTGGCCAAACTTGAACGGGTGATTTTTTGAGTGATTCTAAGACGAAAAGTTCATGTAAACTGTAACGGTCCATTTTTCCAAAGGGTTAATAGTGAAGTATTGCATCACATCATTTTGACATACCCTATATAATTCTCAGTTACAAGTTCTTGATATAATCAATGACGTTTCCCAGCTCATATATTAAGTTGAAAAATGCCGCATGTTAATTTCGTTAGAAGCCACTGAATACAACAAAAATCTACATTTCATTGTATCCGTGAACGGGAGCTGTTGAATTCCATAAAATATACTGATAATTTTTTATCATGCTTCGAGGTACCGATCGAACGGCTTCTCGATATTTTGGGCAGATGTAATTTAATTAGAACACCGTCAAAATCTAATACAAAAGAAAATTTATGTTGAAAGGCCGACCACCACCTAAGGTAATTTTTCTATGACCAGCATCTGAAAATGCTTAATGTTACGATTATCACCAATCAGGTATTCTAGATAATATATTTGATATTATTTTAGGCCTTCTCGTCTCCTTTTTTTTTGGGGTTTTTCCATTTTATCTGGTATGGTAATTAATTGCCTTTCCATCATGGTATGTTACAAAAGAGCTTGAGAAACTATCTTGGAGTGGACGAATTATCGATACGAAGTTGAGCAAATAGTATAAGAAAAGCTAACTTGGGAATTTATTGAAAATTGATTACATCTGTGGAAATGGTATACATATTTTATGGAATTTAAAAACCACACAAACTCAGTATATCTACTGGCTATCCTGTAAGTACTTCTTCAATCTTATTCTCTGAGAAAGCGGCTGTTAGAGGATTTTCCCAATATAAGTGATATAACAGCACACGGAGTACCTGTCAAAAATCGCCAGGGCGACTGATATATATGAAAACTAAAAGTTCGGGTTGAACCGCGTCTGGAATTTGTTGAAATTCGACGTTTCGGCTCCGATTTTGGAGCCATTTTCAAGAACTGAAAAAGAAGGAAAATATGAAAATTTATAAATGGTTGAAACGTAATTCTACGCTGAGGTCTCAATCTGCCTACTCCTCAGGTATAATTACGTTCGGTTTTTGTGACTTGACGTCGGGGTCTCAATCTGCCTACTCCCCATGTCTCGTCACTGGTTCTCTCTAAGGTCTCAATCTGCCTACTCCTTCGAGAGAACAGTTCTCTATATATAGTATAACAGTATATATATATATATATATATATATATATATATATATATATATATATATATATATATATATACAGTGAGGACCAAAAGTCCGTCGCCCCTCCCGTAACTTCTTCATTTTCCATATTACAAAAAAATGTTAAATACATAAGTTGTAGGGTTTCATTCGATCTCTTTAATGGTTTAAGTTTCATTCATACAGAGTGTCTCAAAAAAGCACGGTGACACTCTGTATTTCATTGCATTATTACATTCTACGTTGAATTCTGAACAAGTTTGATAAATGGTTTTTTATCAAAAAAGTTAATAGTTTTGGACTTATGAACACTTGTAAATAATTATTTCGAAAATGGATCACAATGTATTCCACTTTCCTATCGTAACTTTTTGAAAGCTATCCAATGTTGCAAACTGCTGATGGCACCATGTGTAACTTACCTCGTCGTACCATTTTACAATTGTTAGAGTTGTTGAATTTCACGAAAAACTAGTACAAATGAAGTTGAAACATTTTATTAACAAATAAGGTAGTCCATAAATACAGATCAAGAATCATGAAAAACTGAAGAGATATTTTAATTTATAACTAAAAACGGTGAGTTTTTATCTACTTCAAAAGATGTTCGACAAGTCCACCATGCATTTCTTGACACATAAATAGTCGGGTTGTAAACTCTTCCCTAACATTAATCAAGGTTTGAGGTGTTATTTCTGAACACACTTCAATAATTCGACGGCGCAGTTCATCTAACGACCCACAAACTGTCTTAAAAACTACGGATTTCACATAGCCCCAGAGAAAGAAATCAAGCGGTGAGAGGTCCGGTGAGCGAGCTGGCCACTCTGTTGTACCTCGACGTCCAATCCACCTACCTGGATACCTTTCATCTAAGTAATTTCTCACCTCCCGAAAATAGTGTGGTGGCGCTCCATCTTGCTGAAATGTTACATCCAAGTAAAATTCATGTGGGTTTTGCGCAACGATCTCATCGATACTGGGATTTATTGTGTCTTGCAGCATTTGGAGGTATCTGGGACTATTTAAATTTTCTTCCAAGAATATGGGACCTACAATGTGGTTACCTAAAATACCAGCCCAAAAATTAATTTTCTGGGGAAATTGAGTATGCCCCTCGCGGAATTCATGGGGATTCTCATCACTCCAATATCTACAATTCTGGGTATTCACATTTCCATTTAGGTAAAAAGTGCTTTCATCACTAAAGCAGATGTGTTGCAAAGAAAGTCGATTTGCAACAATTCTTTCTGCCATGGTCTCGCAAACTTCAAGTCGCCGGTCTGGATCATCTTCAACCAATTGGTGCAAAATTTTTATTTTGTAAGGATGGAATTTATTTTGTTTTAAAACTCTTTACTGATGTTTTAGAAACATCACATGTCTCAGCTACTTGCTTAGTTGATTGTTGTGGGTTATTTACCATTTCGGCTAGTACTTGAATTTCAACATCTTCCGTAATTATTTTCGGTCTCCCAGATCTCGGAGCATCTTTCACGGTGCCAGTTTGGTTAAATTTTGCCACCAATTTCTGCAGATATTTTCGACACATCGGACGTTCTGGAAACCGTTCATTGAAAATGCGAATAGCAGCGTGGTAATTTCGGTTAACTTCACCAAATATGATAACGGCTTCAACTTTGTCTGCTACTGAACGAGCCATATTAATCAACAAGAGAAATTGAAAACCATTTGAAACAAAGTTTTGAAAACCTACAAAATGTCAATGACATTTGGAAAAAACAGATAAGAGTTTTTTTTCGTTGTCATGGATAAAATAAACGCGCCTAGCGTGCATAGCCTACCTCATTAATTTATTCGTGAACTGGTGCAAAAGTAGTCGAAATAATTATTTACAAGTGTTCATAAGTCCAAAACTATTAACTATTTTGATAGAAAACCATTTATCAAACTTGTTCAGAATTCAACGTAGAATGTAATAATGCAATGAAATACAAAAAAAATAACTTCTAAGTCACCGTGCTTATTTGAGACACTCTGTATGAATGAAACTTAAACCATTAAAGAGATCGAATGAAACCCTACAACTTATGTATTTAACATTTTTTTGTAATATGTAGAATAAAGAAGTTACAGGGGGGGCGACGGACTTTTGGTCCTCACTGTATATGTATATATATGTATATATATATATATATATATATATATATATATATATATATATATATATATATATATATATATATTTTATAATAATTGTCCCTAGTAAATTGTTCTTATATGTCACGAAAGTTTTTTTTGTGAACTTTAAAAACGGCCGTTTTATAAGTGTGTCTCTATCTATTTGATCTTTGGTCTATACCAAATCATTATTTTTATACTTAGATAATACTTAGTTATAAAATACCATTTTGGTATCTTATAGTCATTTGGGAATTTAAATTCCTCGATACAAGTTTGATAAACTAATAGGATCTGTAAGGATTCACCTCTATTTTTTGTAAGCTGATACTAACCATCAATAGATTATATATTCTTCTTATTAGTTGGCGTTGCTCCTTTTGTTTTGTACAACCCCTTCCTTGTCAATGTTTATTGTCTGGCGCCCTTTGCTTACAGACATTCTAGGAACACACGAACCTGCCACCGACTATATGAGTAGCCAGGTTGTGACGCATTGAAATTTTTGTTAATGCTCAAGTACATTATTTAACCAACTGTATATTTTTTTTTGGTGTTCATATTATATTTGATCACGTTGAGATTAGAACTCATATAAAAATCGTCACAAAACATAGGTCCAGTAATATTTCGTTTTCAAGATACAGGGTGTCAAAATTTTCAAAAAAAATCGTCGTTTTGCATAAATTTTTATAAAAATTCTGAGACTGGAATAGACTTCTTATAAGAAAAATAATGACATAAACACAGTGTTTGGTTGTTTAGTAGTAGAAATGTTTTACTGTGTTGTCCCAGGGTCTCACATAAAAGTGATTTTTATATTTTTTCTCAAAAACAAACCAAGATACACAAAAAAATCTAGATATAAAAAAGTTGTAATTTCAGTTGCTCAATGTGAAACAAATACAAAAATTGCAAAAAAATCAGTAGCACATTTTTTCTGTAAAAAATTTTGATTGCGGTGCCTTCCGGGACGCCATTGAACATGATACTTTCGATATAGTTAGAGCTAAATCGGCCTTTCACGACCCTTAATAACACTGCCAAATTTCAATAAAATCGGTTGAAGGAGTATTAAGATTATACAGCATTACTGGACCTATGTTTATATGAACTTTTAGAATCAATCAAAGAATTACTCCTAAAAGTTTGGCCACGTACTTAAATAACACCCTGTATATATGCCACAGATCTGAAAGAAGTTGTTAAAAACTGTAAAGCTCACTTGTCTGCTACTTCGAACACCATCTCCAAATAACCAATATTTCAATATTTCTCTTAAATTGGGGCGTTCAATGGGCATTTTGTTGCTGTTTTTGACACATTTACTTTCAAACTGACACTTGGTATAAATAGTTAATTTGTTTACATGCAAAAATATGAGACTTCTTTGAAACATTAATAATGATTTTTCATCCAAAATTAGGCAAATTAATGATATTATCCTCAACCAATCATATTCAACAGAAAATTTAAAATGTCCTCAAAATTGCAGACAGGCTAGTAAATAAAGGAGACTAAATTCGATTGACTAACATTTGATAAAAATAATAATTTTCAATTTTACTTATTTCAATACTTATTCCATCGATTTTGACTATTTTATCATTTCTGTAACTTCTTATGCAGAATGCATTAATTGAAAATGGAATTATGAAAATTACTTCAAAATTCGAATTTTGCGTCAATATGTAGGGTCAAAATCGATTTCTAAGCAACTTTTTCGAATAACTTTTTTCGGTATTTCCAACGCTAAGCAAAATATCGATAACTTGCCGTTTTCGCGGGATTGCAGTAGGCTGGGTTTAAGGCTGTCACTTGGGCTAGGTATTGTAGAAAGTACGGCCCATGAAGGTCTACCAAAAATCAAATCTCCGCTCTCAAACACGACTAAAATACAGGGATGTCTTCATCTTAAGTGTGTCATACCATAGTATCTGAACTGAATAAATTGATTGATTGTCAGTTTTTTAGGGTTTTTTCCCGAATATTTTTCTCATCAACGTTATCTTCCGGCATTTTCTTCACAATTCTGTAGCACTTCTTGAAGAATAAAGCAGCGTGATAATTTCCCTCCGACATCAACATAACCAACACGCTAAACCCACCATTCATATGGGAAAATCCAAGCGAATGCAGGCCTGCAGCGTTGGAGATGCACGCACGACAAGATATACAGTTAAACACATACGAAGAAGTAATAACACTAGGCCGCGGAAGGCTATTGATTTTTCTAGTGCGTGCACATCGCATCCATCATCCACCTCTTGTTTTCCAATTAACTCGAGACATGAATTATTTATCGGGCTATGTGAGTATTTCCTGTTGTTTCAATTGAAAAATCGACCATGTACAAGAGTACTCGGTTCTTTCCTCTAGAGAGGAGCAACCGGAGAAACTGTGCACGGCATGGAGTTTTTACGGTTGGGTTTGATTCGACGGATGAGAAGTTCAACATGAATTATTTATCGGGATTCATATTCCGTGCTGCTAGTATCCAACGAATGAGGTTTTGTTCTCCGTGGCTTGGCTTCAGAGCACTGATATTAACAGTAAAATCACGATCGAATACAGTTCTATAGATGAGTTCCCACTGTTATAATGAATACACTCATTATCAGCAATAACATAATAATAATACATTCATTATTTACCCTGTGATCTGTAAGTAGATGAATAGGTATTACTGGCCAAGCTGTGTATGATTTCATTTGCAGCTTGCATCTTATGATGCTTCTATGTCTTTCGAGTCATACTCATGTTATATAAGTGTTCAGTGATCGATATTGTAATGATTCTGATGCCGGGCCTGACCGCGTCTGTTTGGATATTCTCGCTTAGCCTGCTCGGGTGACCTTATCTCTAGTCGTTAACGGTACACCTATGACTCATCGTTCTGTCCGCATCGAGAATGTACGGGAGCTATCTGAACGAGTCAACGTCTAATCTTGATAGTTCGAGAATGGATTTTCCGAGGACCACGTGAAAAACCTGGAGAAGGTATTTCTGCGACTGAGCTATGGACTTAAATTGAGCCACAAGAAATGCCATCTGTTCCAAAACGAAGTACGATATCTCGGCCACGTAGTTTATGGGGAAGGAGTAGCGGTAGATGAACAGATGATCAAAGCTGTAAAAGAACGGCCAATTCCAAAGGACATACACAACTTTCGAAGTTTTCTTGGTTTGTGTACCTACACCCACCGATACGTGCTGGGCTGGGATTTGCTAACATCACTAAACCACTGACCAGGCTCACGGAAGGTCAAACACAGTTTCAATGGTCCAAGGAATGCAAAAAATCATTTAGAACGCCGACAACGACCTTGATCAACCCACCCGTTCTGAGCTATTCCCTTCCGAAAGGAAAGTTCATTTTGGACACGAACGCCAGCAACGTGTGACTTGCAGCTGACCGATCTCAGATCCAAGAAGGACAAGACCCTCAATCAACTGGAGAGTAATTATTCTGTCACCAGTCGGTAGCTGTTGGCAGTTGTTGAAGGAGTAGAACACTTCTACAAGAAAGTGTATGGCAGAAGATTTCTGTTGAGAACTGACCATGCAGCTCTTAAGTTCCAAAACTCGCTGGATTGAGAGCTCCAGAATTTAACTTCGAAATTGAACATCGAGCCAAGAGAATGCGGATGCCCTATCGCGAAGACCATGCCCGGATGACAGTTCGCACTGCCGATGAGCAGAGGAAAAGGAGTCTACACTCTGTAGAACCACAGCAGTGGATGATAATTGGAACCAAGGTTGAGAAAGGCCAAAAGAAAGATCCACATCTTGGTTTAGTTATAGGCTGGAGTTATACAATGGAATCCTGACGCATGTGTTGAAGTCGGAGGATGGCGGGAAAGAAAGGCGTCAGACAGTAGTACCCGAGAGCAGGAGGAGGAAGTGCTCCAAGAAATTCACGATGGGGTCAGCGGAAGACATCTGTGAGTGACGAAGACCCTCCAGAAAGTGAGGCAACGGTTTAACTGGGCCAATTGTCAAGCCGACGTCAAGGTCTGGTGTAGAAAATGTGATGTATGCGCTGCCAGCAATGGGCCTCGAACAAGACCAAAGGCCCTGATGTGCCAGTACAATCTGGGCAGCTCATTTGAAAGAATCACCATTGACATCGCTTGTCCGTTTCTACAATCTGACCACGGGAATAAGTACATCCTTGTGGCAATGGATTACTTCAGTAAGTTGGCCAAAGCTTATGCCCTGCCCAACCAAGATGCAATCACCGTAGCCGACGTCTTGGTAAGGCAGCTGATAATTATAGTCGATCAGTGTGTGCTTGACAGTTTTTATTGATACATTTCAATTTTTGGTCGTTGCCGAATGGTCGCTGACGGTCGGTCCTGGTCGGTCATGTGTTTTCTAGCAAAAGGATGTCGATTCGGTGTTCCGTTGGAGCTGCATTCGGATCAAGGCAAAAATTTCGTGTCCAACCTATTCCAAGGAATGTGTCAGATGCTGAACCTCCAGAAGACAATTACCACGGCTTCGCATCCAAAGTCCGTGGAATGGTGGAAAGGATGAACAAGACGATCTCCAAATGTACAGTGGCATTGCCGTGGTATTTTTGGTCGATTCCAGGAACTACGGAAACAGAATCCAGAAGTTGAAGGTGGTGCTACAGTTAAAGAAGGGCCAGAGATAAACTGACCTATGAAGATGATTGGAAGAGCCTCATCAGATTAAGAGATACGATGGTGGACCAGAATCTTTTGGATCTAACAATCCCAAAAATATGCTGTGCATGGGATTGATGGGCTGGACTGGAGAGTTACAAGAAGCATGTTGGAGACGATATTCAGATCAAGCGGCGTCAAAATTGTAACCATCTCCCTCGACCCAAAATGAAGACTGTGGAGTGTTACTTCCATCAAACTTCGAGGTGCAGGTATGGAGAATCCTGCAGGTATCGCCACATTATGAGAATGACATTTGGAGACGAAACGTCTTCAACAAGGGGCAATGTAATCATTCTGAGGTCGTACTCATTGGTTTATCCTCATCGAGAATGTACGGGAGCCATCTGAACAAGTCACCATATAATCTCAATAGTTCTAGGATGGAAAAAGGAATCTACTTGCCGGTATATAAGACGATCGACATTAGATGGCAGGCAGAGTTGCAGAGTCACGGTTAAATGAAGTTATATATTGTTCAGATTGTGCGAATAAATTAGCAAATTATAGGTGAGAGCATTATCACAACAATATATTCGGGTCGATACGCATACAGTGAACTGCCACCACTTACTCAAAATTAAATGGGATACTGGTATGTCTCATGCGGAGGCACCTGCAAAATTTGGGAGCTATCCGTGATTATTTGAACCATTTTTTATACGATAACCTCCAAAGAAACGCTTTTGCACACAAGCGCTTCCGCAGTATTATCTTATGTTCCGATCGCCGAGTGCAGAATAGAAGAGAATCAATTATGGTTGTACAGTTTTTGTTATTTGTCTTTGTTGTGAACCCATTGCACAACTGATACCCACTGCGTATGAAGATAAGAAGAAAATCGTCCTATGAGGTAGCAAAGTGATTGTGTTTTATCGTTTATTGTGAATCTATACCGTTCAATAAGTCACTGTTTACCTCTCACGAATATTGTGATATTATTGTGAATCATTCGGAACCAACATTCCAAATTACTGTTGACAGTCTTGCTGAAACTCCGTTTCTGTCCCAAATTTATTGTAGGAAGAGAGAACGGGACATTTGATAAAAAGGTAATTTTTTGGTACAAATTCTACTAAGTTTTCCACACTTTTTGATGGGGAGAGCTGACTGTATATTTTTCTCGGAAATCTGCGTGGTTTTATCAACGGGTTTTTCAAGGTTACATATGATACTCACATTCTAAGGTCATTTTACGATGTTCGATTCCCTAGTGCTTACCTGAAACAATGAAAAAAAAATTAAATATTCCAAAGGAAACGAATCTCAAATAATAACAGTAACATAACCGTTATAGCCCAAATTTCGCCGTTCTCATATATTCGTTTTTCGATGTTGCGGAAACGACTGTAATTAAGAGCAATTAGTAACTGGCCGATCATGTTCCTAATTAGCATTAATTTCGTATTGGTACCGATGCTGCAATGCAATCACATACTATTAACGATGTAAATTGCATAGATTGGGTTTGTTAATCAGCGTTCAGGCGATTTTTGTTTTGATTACTGTTAGTCACATCTACACCATTTCGTCATAATATGTTGGGTAATATGCAAGTGTTTATTCTAGGACGTTATCAAATACTAAAAAACAATAGCCGAATCTAGTCGTGGGATATCTCACGGTCACTGAAAATACCTACTTCGGAATGTTGTTACACCCAAATATTGAAGACAAAGGAATGTTTGAAATATTCAAACTCAGATTGATTCAACCCTAAAAAAGTGAATTCTCCCATAGTTTAGTCACCTGAGCAAGTCACAATCAGTCCAATCAGTCGCTGTTATTCACCGAGAGTTCAAATATACATTTAGCTGATAAAACTGTATGCATCGGGATTAAAGGGTATTTCAGTCCTTAAGAGTGGTTGAAGAGTACACGCATGCTATCGAAATTCAGTTCCGTATCGACAAATGTCCAAAAGAGGAATATGGAGAGGATTTACTCCGGCTACTTAGAGCACATGATTCTTGGACCCAGTAATCACTCACCCCAAGAAGAACTCAATAAAACTGAAGAAGCAATGAGAACAACATACTCGCAAAGACTTCCAGGGCTAAGGCAGGCCAAAGATCTCCTCGGCAACTTCAACCGAGCAAGATCGAAGACCCTGATTAACCTCAGCAAAATAGTCTAAAATAAAAACAATCACGGGATTTCTGATGGGGCACTGCAGACTCAAAGAACACCTAAGGAAGTTAGGCTCAGAGGAGGACAGCACCTGCAGATTCTGTGGGGAACATCCAGAAACACACCATATATTGATGGAGTGTTATGCTGTACATCACAAGAGATTGAATATACTGGGATCACACCAGCTGACTATGGGAGAAATACCACGGATAGATCCCCTCAAAATCCTCGAATTCCTGAAGGAATTGGGGCTTGAGGGGCTGCTGTAAACGAGAACACTTTGAAATAGTAGAAGATGGGGCACAATAGATCTAAGAAGGTCGCAGCGCATCAGTCACCATCCATACTTATCAACGTAGCCAACGTAATCACTCACCCCACGGACCTGGGGACTGTTTCCTGGGGTTGATGACACACTAGTGCGCCCTCCGAATCAATCGTCAAATAGTCAAATTCTTCAAGTTTCAGTGTACGGACCAATCGTGAATTGGGTTCTTTCAGAGACATCAAGGGGTTTGTGATCCGTGAATTTTTTTAATTTGCTCAAACTATTACAAAAAGCACCTTCTCGTAAGTCAAATAATTTTGTTCAGCATTGGGGAGGGTTCTTGGTGCGTAAGTAAGATGTTTATAATGTCCTGCGTGGACTTAGGAAGAGACTGCCCCCAACGCTACTTTACTGGAGTTGGTGGTCAAATTGAACCTTTTTTCAGGTACCTAACTTGTGAAGGAATTGATAATTATATTATTGATGAATTTTCGATAGTAGCCAAGGAGACCAAGAAATATTTTGTTGTCCTGGGTATCGAATAGTTAATGATTGCATTGCCATTATCGGAATTTGGTTTTATTCCCTCTCAAAAAAGAAACTTCGTTTTACAGGAATTTTGTTTTATTGAGCTGGACTTTCAGGTTACATTAACGCAGTTTTCAAAATCCTTTTTTCTACAAACGTCAAAAAATGACAAGGTTCGCACATTGACAACAATATGCGAAGTGACCCTTTTTTTCATTTTCCTTCGTTACCATGACACCGTGCGCGAAGTAGTGTGCGAAATACTTACTTCGCACACTGCATGTAAACTATATGGGATTTTTATATTTTAACCTTTATGTTCCTCGATTAAGCAAAAATCCAAGAAATCACTTATTCATTTTATTTCCATAGTTACAGCAATTACTTGATTTGGAAAAACAGTTTAAGCCAGTTCAATACTATTTTTCATATTAAGCTCATATTACTTATTTTAGAACAATATTTTTGACGTTTGTAGAAATAAATTTTGTTTGCATCTCATGCGCGAAATACTTTGGAGATCTCGACAATTTTTTTTAACTCGGCTGCGCCTCGTTAAAAAAAATCAGTTCTCGATCACCAAAGTAGCATTTCGCGCACTAGATATAAATATAACGTGCTCCTGCAACGAAGTTTCTTGTAGTCACAGATCTTGTCTTTTAGATCTTTCAGGGCGTTGTCCATTACTCTTTAAAAGGAAGCTGGAACCCCTTTCAACCCGAACAGCATACGCAGGCACATAATGGCCGTGACACAATCCCATCGGATATGCTCTCTCTCTGGTGGAAATTTGAAAGATTCAAACTTCTGAAGAGATGCATTTTTTCCAAACTAAGGCAAACTCAAATCTCACCATGTTCCTTATAACTCGACAACGGTTGAAAATTATTGATACTAGGACATATTCATCCAAAGTGCACTTTGCCCACAGTCAGAGGCGAATCCTTCCTTTTTCTGGAGGTAAGGGGGGCAGTATCACCACCCCTCCCCGAGGTCATGCTTGAGAAATTAATTTCCAAATCTTCTTCAGTTTCCTGAATATGACAAATAACAGTTTCAGGATATACAGATACAATATGTAGTGGTTGTATTGAATCCTGATAAAAGTTTTGATTTTCCTGTAAATTGACAACTTCATTGGAAATCCTTTCATACAATTAACTCGCACTGTAAGACTCGTTATATTATTGTGAAGTTTGAAAATGTCATTTCACACTTAATTATTCTAGATATCCCGGCTTTCATATAAATTTTCCAATAAAATAACTAGCTGTCTTTTTGTGAGTGGAGACGTTTTAGTGGAATGCCATGAATGAGACGTAATAAAAATGTCTACAAAAATTATAAAGGATGCCAGACTAAGCCTAGTAAACATTTTTCTATTTCAGAAATATTTCCGAAACTTAATCTGTGATGCTGAAACATTGCACTTGATGCTGCATTCCTCGAGAAATTCCTCAAGATACGGAACCCCTTCAAACCGATTCGCCTCAAGTGATAATACCCAGTACTTTCACTCTCCGCTTATGGTTAGTTATGTTTGCGAACATAATATACCTTAAACGATTCTACAAGGTATAATTTTTACATTCTGCAACTTTCACACCATTATTTGTCTTTTCAATACGTCGAAAAAATAAATATTGAACGGCCGTTTGACTTTGTTTTTACTTTCATTTCAACGTTTGATGGATTGATATGTCCTGAGAGGTTTTTGCTTTCCTTTGGAACAGGTCCATCTGTTCAGGTTATGTGGAGGAATGTAATATCGTGAATAAGTGATCGCTTTGTGTTAAATATTATATTATTGTTTGTTCATCACCATGACTATGAAGTAACAATGATATTAAGGATTATTTATCGATCTTCTTGAGAAATTGAGATCTTCTCATTATCTGATCCCTGCTTCCCTCATATCAGGCCTGATCCCAAGAGATTTTTTTCTATGGCGATCAAAGCAACACTTTTTGAGGAATGAAGAGCATCATCTTACCTTATAAAAAAAAGACAAATATTTAAAATCCCTGTAATAATAATAAAAAGTGATATCTTCTGACTTTTTTCTGCTATGATGAAGATTGTACGCTCCTTCATAAGAGTATCGTCAGTAGTGATACCACGAGAGCATAGAAAATTATCGACTATGCTTCCGAGACACTGAGACATAACTTGCTCAACACCACAAGAGTAATAGCTTGAAAGGTGTTTTGAGGAATATGTCGATGAAGGGGATGATTATAATCGATTATTTTTATTTGATATTCGTTACGATCATACCTACAACGAAACTTGATGACAAAATCTTTTTTGACGTCCATTAACAAACGTCTACAATTATTATGACAATTTCCCTCATATTATATTATAAACCAATCAAATGCCATAATTTTCTCATTTCGAACCAATGAGAACAGGGCTTTTTGAAAACACATCCTCCAGCCTGTGGTATTTTTGTGTATACATTTCCATAGTTACGACAATCACGGTAAATATAGAAACGTCAGTTTGACGGTTCAACTGACATTGCTCACACAAGATGAACCGTTCTTGCAATACGCATTTAGTCCATGATAATTTAATGTATTCGTGAAATTGTCTGATCGAATATCCCTTCAAAATGCAGAGCAAGCTCTCGTGGTGTTTCTAAGCAACACAGTTTTCGTGCCAGCAAGGCGAAAGTATTTTTCGAAAATTCTGCATTTTGTCGAGATATTACTACTGACAATTCAACTCATGAATGAAAATTCGCATATGCCACTGTGCAATTGTCACTTTGACAGTGGCAAAAGTTAGCTGCAACTTTTACAGCGATAATTCAACTCATGTATAAAACCGTCAATAAGAAACATCAGCTTTGGCAGTTTGACATCTTATAAATAGGAACGTAACTGTTTGCAAGTGGTTATTTACCTTCACCACGGCAACAACTAATAATTGTCGTATGACTTAATTGAATCCGACGCTGTACCCAAGGACGCGTTGCTATCAACAAAGCCAAATGACAACAAATTTTCATACTTTTTGTTACAAATTGTTGTTTTTAATTTCAAATGAGCGTTAACGGTAGATTTGGTGGTGCAACTACTCAAATAATAAATTCTGCAATAGACAACGCCACTCCAAAAAATACCAAAAAAAACAAATCATCAATTTGGAGGCAGTTTCAATTATTTTGTCGAGATAAGGGGTATGAACTATTACCTTCAACGTCGCAGCCGTAAATCTCAAGCATATTGGTAGATTGGGCGTATAATATGAAGATATCAGACTAAAATGACTACAAGGAGTACGTAGTTGAAACAATGTGGAATACTGTAGCCAAAATTGTGCGAGAAAAATATTATATGGATTATAAGATTGTGTTAGACCCATTCAAAGATGTGACATTTCAAGCCGCTTGAAAAGCCAAAATTGCAAACGGTTCTATAGCATTATGTAAAGAAGAAGTTATAAAAATGGCAGAGCAGTGGGATAAAAATACAACTATTATTTCAAAGCCGAAAAATACAATAATGGAACATTGACAGGCAGAGTGGAGTACAACACGGTCTTTTCTAAAACAGCTCAAGGTGGAGATAAAAGGTGCAGTGAAAGTAAGTGGTTGACTGAAAATAAAGAAAATCCGAACGTGTGTCCTGTAAGATTGTTGAAAATGCTTCTAGAAAAACGAAACAAACATATTTCTTCAGATAGATTGATTCTAACACCAAATCCGAAATTGGTCTAGATCTAAAAATAAAATTACTAATCACTCCCATATATGGGGCGCCGTTAGTGTCAAAAGTAGTTGTTCTCATATATTTTATTTTTACCCAAATATATTTGTTAATGACCATATATTTATTAGTTGACACCAATATATATTGAAACCTAACAAATATTTCCATTTTAGCGTTCATTCATTCATAAATATATCGTCAAAGCATAATAGCAGTGAAAAGCAATATATTTATTTTTTGTTACCAATCCATATATAAAAATGAGCTTTTGAGTATCACCACTAGATAGCGCCATGTAACCGATTCATGCCATTTCTTCGCAACGCGTCCGCTATGTTGAAAATAATCGAAAGATTGTTCGAGTTTTCATCATTGCATATCTTCAAAAAGTATGAATGCAATGCATATCAACATAACAGGTTTGCAAAACAAATTATATTGCAAAACATGATGTGAGCGCCACCTAGTGGTGGTAATCGAAAGCTCATTTTTATACAGTGAGGGGCAATATTATGGAATAAATTCATTTTTACGAGAATAGGCAACTTTTGAGACAAATCCCGAAACACGTCGATTTTAATTTCCAAATTATGATTTTGTGGCAGATATGTCATACTAGTGACGTCATCCATCTTTGCGTGATGACGTAATCGATGATTTTTTTAAATGAGAATAGGGGTCGTGTGATAGCTCATTTGAAAGGTTATTCAATTCTCTATGCAGTGATATGAACATTAACATAATTATTTATACAGGGTGGCCAAAAAAATATTTAATTTGTAAATGAAATTAATTGTCACAAAAAGAAGTATTATCATTTATTTAATACAAAATTACATTGTACTACTGTCGGAAAAAAGAAAAACAAATTAGTTGACAAATAAAAATTGCTTTTCGCTTAAATTAAATGTTCAAATTGCCACCCACCTGCCTCTTGGCAGTAATTGAACGGACGAATACATTCTTCTTGAACATTGTGGATCATTTCTGGAGTTGAATTACGAATTTCCAATGTAATGCTATTTGTCATATCTTGGAAATGTGTGGTCTATCGGCGATCTGGATCATCCTCATTGATTTTGTCTACCATTGAAACACTTGAAACAGTTTATAAATAAATGTTTAGAACTGCTGTGCTTTCTACTACTATGAAGAAACAAAAATAAATTCCGATAGTAGGCAAATAAATAATGAGAACTAAAAAGATAGCAAAAAGTATAGTTTTTACAAATCGAGTTGGCTTGGGTCAAATGTAAGTCAGTTCTTGACATTTTCTCATAAGGACTAGTTTATTTCATGAAATAAATAAATAATGGCCCCATTAACTGAAACACAAAGAATCGAAGTATTAATTATGGTTGGATATGGAGATAGAACCAGAACACAACAAGAAGTATGTAATTTATTTACCATAAAATATCCTAATACGCCTATCACACAATCCACTGTTAGTAAAATTGAGAAGAAATTTAGAGAAACTGGACACGTGAAACATGTTGCAAATGCTGGTCGTCCACCAATGAATGAGGATGTGAAACTGTCTGTATTATTAAGTGTGGCAGAGAATCCTCAAATTAAGTCTAGGCAAATTGCAGCTGATACAAACATTTCTAAAAGGTCTGTTTTACGTGTGCTGAAAAAAGAGAAATATCATCCGTATAAAATTCATAATGTCCACGAAATCAATGAGGATGATCCAGATCGCCGAATGCAGTTTTGTGAAGTAATGCAAGATTTATGTAATCAAAATCCACGCTTCATTCGTGAAATCCTTTTTTCTGATGAAGCAACCTTCTGTTTAAATGGAACAGTGAATCGGCAAAACTGCAGATATTGGAGTCAAGATAATCCCCATTGGATGACTGCGGTACACACTCAGCACCCTCAAAAACTAAACGTGTGGGCAGGGATAGTCGAGGATAGAATTATAGGTCCTTTTTTCTTCGATGGGTCTCTTACGGGGCAAATATATCTTGATTTTTTACAAAATGAACTTATACCCGCCCTTACAGACATGTTTCCAAATGAAAATGATCGTAATTCGCCAAATGAAAACATATGGTTTCAGCAAGACGGTGCACCTCCGCACTTTGCACGTCCTGATCCAGATCTTACACCACTTGATTTTTTCCTATGGGGTTACTTAAAATCAAAAGTTTACATCGATAGACCACAGAATTTACAAGATTTAAGAAATAGAATTAGATTGGAAATTCGTAATATACCTCCAGAAATGATCCACAATGTTCAAGAAGAATGTATTCGTCGGTTCCATTACTGCCAAGAGGCCGGTGGGTGGCAATTTGAACATTTAATTTAAGCGAAAAGCAATTTTTATTTGTCAAATAATTTTTTTTTCTGTTTTCGAACAGTAGTACAATGTAATTTTGTATTTAATAAATGATAATACTTCTTTTTGTGACAATTAATTTCATTTACAAATTAAATATTTTTTTGGCCACCCTGTATAAATAATTATGTTGATGTTCATATCACTGAATAGAGAATTGAATAACCTTTTAAATGAGCTATCACACGACCCCTATTCTCATTTAAAAAAATCATCGATTACGTCATCACGCAAAGATGGATGACGTCACTAGTATGACATATCTGCCACAAAATCATAATTTGGAAATAAAAATCGACGTGTTTCGGGATTTGTCTCAAAAGTTGCCTATTCTCGTAAAAATGAATTTATTCCATAATATTGCCCCTCACTGTATATGGATTGGTAACAAGTAATAAATATATTGCTCTTTACTGCTAATATGCATTGACGATATATTTATGAATGAATGAACGCTAAAATGGAAATATTTGTTAGGTTTCAATATATATTGGTGTCAACTAATAAATATATGGTCATCAACAAATATATTTGGGTAAAAATAAAATATATGAGAACAACTACTTTTGACACTAACGGCGCCCCATACCCATTGGGCTAGCACTATTTCTACTCTTGCCAAAGCAGGAAAAATCGGGTTTTCTATAATTCGTTAACACTCGTTACCTGTAAGATATTCAAACTTGTTAGTTACTGTTATGTGTAGCCTACAGCAAGTCAAAGAAGCCGTTTTTTGAAAAATTGATAAATATTGATTAATTTTCAAAATATATGAAGTTTTCTCAAAAAAGATGCTCTTCCAATATGGCTACTCTTGCTCGGGGAATACTTTATTGATAGATCTTTTCAATACCTACAATTTCCTTATTAAAATTTTTCCGATCGGAGCTGTAGTTTTTTAGTTATCAACAAAAAACCGCTTTTTTAAACTTTGGTAATTTTTTAGGTTATGTTCGGTAATCTGGATCGAGTCGCATGAAATAGAAACTCATCTTGAATTTTAATTTCCTATACACGCTCATACTTTCTTTTTTCGGATATTAATTTCTGCACGCACTTTTCCCTATTGCTTGGACTATATTAATTTTGTTGGATAATAGTGCCACTGAAATCTCATTAAATTTTTGTATTCTCTTAGAAAGATCGGTCAACAAAGTTCGGTACTTCTAGGTTGTCTCCCACTCTAAACTTGTCGATATCACTACTTAGATTAGTGACAGGTAGCAATCTGATTTTTCTAGAAAAATAAAAAAATTTAATGAGATTTCCAATAGCACCATTGTCCGACAAAATTAAAAAGGATCTTCAGCAGTCTGACGCTCCAAAGATGTCGATTTGGCGACAAAGGAAAACTTGAAAATTGAATAGTACTTTGCCAGTTTTCAATGCCAAATAAGATTTATATAATCATAGCCTTACCTGAGGAATAGTTATATCTGGTAGAAGCAGCATCTTGTGAGACAGTTTCTCAGAATTTCCGAAGGTGCAGAATTTATTCATTGGTCCGTCACTGGCAGCTCACTAAATGAAACATTAAACTTTTCAATAATAATAACTATTTCGTTTCCATCCATGCAATGGACAGCACTATACAAACAGTTGCGATGTGTTCACCATAGTTGTTATCTAAACTCCGTTAAATATGGTTATTTGACGAGATATGCTGAAAGTGGAATGGAAGTTCTAACCCAACTGCCTATTACGACCATCAGTGACCATTTAAACAATTCTAAATGTAAATTCGCGAAAGAGTTTGAAAATATGTTTAAACGATTATTGATATAATTTTTTTTCGATTCGAAGTCATTATTTAAGGCAGGTTTCAAAGAGTGCCAATAAAAAATTTACTACTGCTCTCCAAATCTGTAATGCATGGCAAAATAGGTGTTGAGGCCGATTCAAATACATGCACTCCCATGCAGGGTTTTTGAAGCACGTTCAATTTACAAGAATATGCATTTTTGACCCTTATGCCTGAAAACTTGTAGTAACGTTTTGTTTTTTTATTAAAAATCAACATTTTGTTTTTATCACCAAGAATACATTCATGGATGTAATGATGACAAATTGATCATTATAATGACAGAGCTTACTTTCGTTATACAGTATGATTAAAAATCAGATAATAAATTCCTTGTAAACTGCAAGTTGCAAGCTCTGAGCAGAAAGAAACCAATTGAGGATCATTACAGAGCCTTCCATTTGTCGTTATTCCATAAAGAAACACCCATGGAGAATGGAACTGTTTGAAGAAACAATCCGGAAAATAATGGAAAAGTTTCCATAAGATAAGATAAAGAACCGGCGCTGAAGCTGGAGTACAAACGTCCAGATGAGCTTCCTCACTGCGTCCATGAAAAAAAAACATAGATATTAGCCAGAAACCATTTCGCAGGTAGCAGGTAGCATGACTGTGAACAATTGACCTCCAGCTGCGAACATTGGTCGGAAAAGCGATACGATATAAATCGCCAGGAATGTATGGCCTATCAGCTCTGTTTCAAATCGTACTGAAGTTACTAGTAGCTTTCCTTGTAAGATCTTATTTACTCAGATCCATCAATCTGACACCTTAACTGTTGGAATGTTGAAATGTTGATATCAATGAAGTCAAGCATGTGATTCATAAAGGAAACCCAAATGTAACAGTTTTAGGAGACCCGATCGCCCAAAGAAATAGACAAGGAGGAGTCTGGTTTTCTTAGATGACTTCATTCCAAATTGTTATCACCATAACCAGGTAAAAGATGGAGAAGACATGAAGCCCATGATAGCATATGGATCGGTGGTATGATGGCCAAGACTCAGCTGGCTGGAGCAATTCAAAAGCTGGGTAGCATTCAAAGGCCATGCTGCTTAGCTGCCACAGAAGCCATGAGGACCTTGCATAACATACCAACGCTTCACATATTGTGTCGGTGTTAAGGTCTGACAAGGCTGAGGTTCTCAATATTAGGAGAGGACAAACCACAACCTCGCAAGTACATGAAAGAGCTCTAGTCTAATCACTGGAGTCTAGTGGCAAGGATGGGATTAGACGAAGCCTCATACAAAACCTAAACTCTAAGGGGGCTTGAAATCTATCACCCCAAGGCGTCCTTGATATAGCTAGTTTTTCATCTCAGAGTTAAGATTGAAGTCACGAAAAAATTATCTTAAACGACGTTGTTTACTTCATAAATTTCTTCTCATAGTATTACTGCGTTCTGGTCGGAAATTTTTTGAAATGGAAAGATGAAAACAGAGTGAATACCGTAAATGAAACTGTCTTAATGACATACTTCCAGGAACTGGTGAGTTTATCCCATGAAAAATATTAATAGTTTCATTTATTGAACATTATTTTAGTCTGAAAAATATAGTGCAAATAGTTTATGGACCAAATACTCACAGCTGAAATCAACATTGATGGTTAAAGAAAACATTAATATATCAGCATTCAGTCAACTGATGGCCTTACTGAAATTTAATTCAAAAGTATACATTCCTAAAAAATCAAAGGTGTTGGAATGTGGACAAGTATTACTTTTCATAAGAAAGGCTCCAAATGATACTTTGCTGCTACATAAAGTTGTTCTGGCAATGGGCGTATTTGGAGGCTTAAGACGTGATGAAATGGTCAAGATGACAATTGATGACATTGATGACAGATGAGCCGTTTTACTCATCAAGGTACCAGAAACCAAGACCTGCACCTTAAAAAGTTTCGCCATTGTTTAAGAAAGCGAAATAAGAGCCTTGAACTTAGTTAAAAAGTGCATTGCACTACGACGAAAAGGATGTAAACAACGTAGGTTTTTTTTAACATACAGAAATAATAAATGCATTGAGTTACCTGTAGGTAAAGATACTATAGGAGGTTTTCCTTCTATCAAGGCGAAATACCTTAATTTGGAAAATCCGAAAGGTTACACCGGACATTATCTACGCCGAACGTCGTCAACGCTTATTGTTCAAGATGGTGCTTCCTTTGAAACACTAAAATTACATGGAAAATGGAAGAGTAGAACGGTAGCGAAGAGCTACATATAAAAACATTGCAAATTTATAGAATTGATAAAGTTGGTCGAACATTCTTACTCGTCTGAAGTTGTTTGAAAATAATTTCAAGCTAACCTCGAGAAAAAATCACTTGTTTGTTTGAAGGTTATTTAATTTACGATGTATATAGCGTCAAATGAAATACTAATAATAATAATAGTTTCTATTTCCATTAATGGAAACATGTATATGTTGAAACCCTCCGAATTTGAAGGGTTTCCCATACTGTTGACCACTTATTACTGTTGAAAAAATTTTACTATAAATCATTCACCAGATGATGAATTCATTATTGAATTAGAAACATTGTCGCTGAGGAAGTATAATAGACAGCCAAGGAGTGATGTTTATATTGGAAAGTAAGTTACTGATCTGTTGCTTTTCATCTCAAAAGGGTGAGAATTAAAAAAAATTGGTTGACAATTGAACTCTGAAGAATAACTAATATGAACCCAGAAAGTATCAAAAACTAACTTTAAATAAGTTTTGCGATTAAAATACACAAAAATGTCACCCCCGACCAAATCATCCCTCAGAAATACCTCGTCAAATAAAACCACACACAACAACTCTTCAACCAGGACGCCGGACGAAAAAACGAAAATCTAAACACCTCAAAATCACGTACACAAAATCCGGATCACTGATAACCGCAACACTCGATATATACGTCCGAAGTCGCGGTCCACGGAAGAAATTAAGCGGCGGCGGCGAAACAAGTGAAGATCACGGCGGAATCGATCCGCGGCCGTCTACGATGCTGGTGAAGAATGACGGCAACGGTACTTTTGATGTAGAAATGAGGTTGTAGAGGAAGTACTGAAAGCAGCGCATTTCTTCGAGAAGAGAAGAAGAAGAGAGGATTCGCCTCGAGAAGTCCGACAGGTGGGAGGGGGCGGCTTTGTGTGCAACTACCGTAGCAATTATTCGAAAAGATTAGGCGAGCGGCACACACCAAAATAGTTACTCGAATTGGCACTAAGCAAATTTAGTGCAACGGATTCAAAAATTATCTTCCGAAGGAACTGCAATTCTGAAATTTGAGCTCAAGTCACTAATTAGTGATATAAAATACAAAAATTCTTCAAGCGAAGACCACTTATCAGCCAAACTATTCTTGCAATGAAGCCCTAAGTGCACTAGTTGCGGCTATAAACAAATCTTTTACCGCAGGTATTCTTCCTTCCAGCCTAAAGACTGCAATAAAAATAATTATAATACTCCCTCATAAGCACTCATAGAGTGTACCCAAAGGCATAGCCTGTGCGGATTGAGGACGGCTGTTATTATTATTTGCCGTGGCACTTCGCGGTGACTTACTGATTTTTGGTGGTGTATTCACTTTTCAGCTGTAGGAAAATCCGCATCTAGACAACTTATATTGCCTATCGACTTCAATGAAATTGAGAACATTTTTCTCGTATTTCAAGATTCGAACTTGGCCAAAGTTTAACGGAAGTTTAAAAAGCCGGCATCTAACCGCCTCGCTACCGAGCACCCTCGTGCCACTGATGATCCAAACAACTTCAGGCCGAACTCAATGCTATCAACACTGTCCCAAATTATTGAGAAACTGGTAAAACATAGAATAATGGGTTTCTTACAGAGACATATTATATTGACGGCTGAACAGTTCGGTTTACAATATAGAAAGGGTACGAATGATGCAATCTTTTATTTTCTTGAAAGGGAGTACATGAGCCTTAATGAAAAAGAGGTGGCAGTAGCAATAATTCTTGATCTTTCCAATGCCTTTGACTGCTCGAGTCATGAAATACTATTAAAAAATCTTTTACATTATGGTTTTTGCGGTGCATCTCTAGACTGGATCAGATCGTACCTTGGTATTCGAAATCAAAGGATTTTCCTGAACAATGATAGCTCTGACAGAGAAACAATTATAAGTGTTGTCCTCCAGAGCTCTGTGTTGGGTCCCATTTTATTTCTGTTCTACCTCAACGATATGTCCAACCTACATATTTCTGGACACCTTACATTGTTTGCTGAAGATACCAAAATTCTCTGGCACAATGAAGATCGTGACGCTTTGGTTCAAATTATTCCTATTGATGTAGAAAAAATTAAAATGTGGTGTGAGGATAACATAACCAATTGTAGATGGACCTAGAACAAGTTCCTTTAGGATCTCAACTGATTAAAAGTGAATCTAAAAAAAATATCTTGGCGAACACATTGACATTAATCTGAAGTTCGAATCACACATAATAGCACTGAAAAAGAAGTTGCCCCCTGGTTACTACGTTTTCAATATAATATCTCGCGAACTAGGAATGTCACATTCCTGAACGTCGTACTACTCGTTTGTTGAGTCAATTTTCGCCAATAAGAAAATACTGACGCTCTATAAAATTTTAATTTTAGAGACAGCTTGCTCGATGCATAGATATAATTCATTTACTCCAGTACAAATCGTTTCACATGCCAGGAAAAAATAAAAAACTTGCACTCCTACTTCCCACCTCCACTCTCACGAAACAGTTTTTGATTTAAAGCAGCATGCAGATTTATAATCATTTACCAAATGTTAGTCAGAGATATTTGCGATATGAAACATTTTTGAAAAATTGTTAAAACACTTCTGATCGGAAAATGTGTCTACAATTGAGAGGAATATCTTATGTATGCATTCTAGTGGTTTTATAATATTCAATATACTATTCTGTGATACTATACATTTTTAATTATTGTTTTCATCTTTTTGGGAGCATTTTCTCCTGAGACTGAATACATGCTTTTATGTAAACAGTTGACATTGTAATAACTATGACTTTATCGACAAATGTTTTCATCTAGACAATAAAGTTTATTTATCTATCTATCAATAGTTATGGAGCAGCATTAGGCTAGTGGAGCAAGGAGCAAAAAATTGTTGCATGTTCCGCAACTGAAGCCCATGCCACTCAAAAGGCATTGTGGTTAGGAAGGTTGAGAGAAGAGCTCAAAATTGATCTATACGAATATACTGCGATAGTAAAGGAGCAATTGATTTAACTAAACATTCTGTCTATCGTTCTAAAACAAAACATACAGTTGTTTAACATCATTTCGTTCGTGGAGCTATCAAAAATGGTTCAGTAGCAATCCTAAAAATATCTACAGAAGAAATGGTGGCAGATTCTCTTACCAAACCTGTGAATAGAAAAAAGAATGATTTCTGTACGACTGAAATCATGTACTGATCCAATAAAATTCCAGTCTCGTCATTAAGAAATGATGTTGAAATATTATGAAGTCCTCCAAACTAAACAGTCAATTGGAATGCACCGACCAGTATGAGATGCAGGATAGACGGGTGGATCTGAAAACAATCACCTATCAGAGAGGGTACAAAAATCTTTTTGCTGCAGTGCTTCCTGATGCGCAATGTATGCAGCATTCGAAGATGACGAATTCTCATTTCGAACCGGTGTCTTTATCTAAACTTTTAGCAGACATTTCCTCACAAATTCACCAATAAGGGACTGTGTTTGAGTTTTTCAGTTCATGGATGGTTTTTAGGTAGATGCCGCTCGACTAAATCAGGTGTTTGGAATGAATCTTTTGAAGAATTTCAATGGGACAAGGTTAACGGCAGGAAGAGAGGATTTCGATGCTTACAAATATTTCAATGTTGACCTCGGTTAGGACTGATTATCATTGGCAACATATTGACGGTTTCGAACAGCAACGAATCTAGGAATCGGTTCGATGTGTATCTAAAACCATTTTTTTGAATAGTCTGAAACTGTCTACCAAAATTGATATACTATGTGCCCATTTTGAAATAATTCAAGTAACATCTACGTCTGTAATCATCAGATGAATACTCTGAACCGTTTTCAGTAACGTCAAATTATGTTTATGCTTGATGCACTTTTCATGTATAAAACAATCATAAATAAAAAAGGGGTAGGAAATTCTCTGAGAACTCGGGAAGATGAAATACCATTACCACCAATGAATACAGGAAATTTTTCTAAAGAACGGGGATAAAATCAGTACAAAAGACAGAAAAAATATGTGAAAAAACAGGATAGGATATGGCAACGAAAAGAACAAAATAAAAATGATGAAATAAGTAGAAAAAACGAGAAAATTAAGAGATTTTGTATGAGATCCATATGTCCAAATTATGAGGAAATTTATAAAATTAGTAGAAAAGCTCATTGAACATTAATGACTATGAAGAAAAAATATCACAATCGTATATTCAATTCTAGTAACACAATTAGAGTTTATTCGAATGTGATATCCGAATTTTCCACTTGGTGGAAACGCTTAGAGAGAAGGGTACCCCGTATTCTTTCACATACTTTTGTATAACAAGTTGTGAGAAAACACAACAGAAAGAGACGCAAATGAAAGAAATGAAGAAAACATCATTCAATGATTCCACCAAAGAAAAGTTGGAAAAAATCATAGCAAAATGTCGAAATGATTTAGCGCAAAGAAAAAGATGATATTATCATTGAATCTGGGTATGGAAGCCGAGATTAATGAGAGAATATAGACTGAGGAAAAATGTCCGAAAAATGAAAAATAGAAATGATGTTGAATATAAACATCCGTTAATGCAGCATACAAATTGTCAACAATTATACAAACACGGCCGGCAAATATTACAAAAACATGATGGGATCATATTAAAATGAATCCACGATAGAAAAATCAACCATAGACGTGATTCATACATGAAAACAAGTTGTAGAAAGAGCTTACTAGCATAACATAGATCGCGAATTGCTTCTTGTAGATTCACAAAAAGCGTTTGACTCGATAAAAAATAAAACTCTGGATAGCATTGAAATAGTTAAAATTCACACAAAAAAAAAAGAATGTGTGGCGAGAAGAATTATCAAACGAAATTTTAGAATATGAGGAGCACAAATTATTGCGTATCAAGACCAGAAAAGTGATTTCCAGAATATAAGAAAAAATAATAAACATAAATTGAGCATAAGGTACTCCGCCAGCAAAAAAGTTAAAAATTTTGAATACTTCGACTTTTTTGAAAACTACGACCCCCAGTGCAATAGAAAATAATTTTTGCAGTAATCCACGGGGTTAGTGCATTTTTTTATTTCTTTCATTTTCAACTTTCAAATTCGATACGCTGTGTAATAAATAACCTATGAAGAGCGATAATTTTGTCCAGGGTTGTATTTTTCGAAATTACCCACGTGATTTTCAGATGAATAATTAATGAACATACATGAATTGCTGAATTCTTGGTAATAGCCGAGTATCGCTAAAAAGTTAATTGTCGTGCAGAAGAGAGTAGTAGAAGAGTTCAAAAATCACCAAAATCCCATCCAAAATTCACACCAATATGCGAAAAGAATTTTGGCTAAGATTGGACAGATTTATCCACCGATAAAGGCACTAATACCCGAAGATGAAATTGTTGGATTGTTTGATCTGCATTACGAGACGAAATCACTGGACAGAAACAATAATTACTTGTACGAGAGAAAGTATTCGACGAAACTCTTTCTCATAAAAGTGATAGCGGTAGATGAGATTCTCAACTGCCGATTCGAATGACAATACACAAGACGAATGCACAATGCGAGTAATAGAGGTAAATATGCATTCGAATAGATACGAAAAAATCGAGACACGTTCATTCAACGTGCATTAAATCGTTTCCTTTCTACGAACGCGCCGAGTTGAATATCAATAAAGAGCTCAGTTTTCCTTTTTTCTGTTTGTCGAATAAAACGGTATTATTGGTATTGTAATGAGCGCTCGCCTTTAGAACGTGAGGTTTGTGTTTGATTTGAGTACGAGAAATCCACCGCCAATGGTGCGGGTGAACGGATGCATTTGAAATAAACAGAAAGATGAGTTGATCTTGAAATGGACGTCATACATTCGTATTTCCAGTTGTACGGCGAATCGGCAAGATTTAGAATGCTCAATTGAAATATAGTGGAATACGATTTGAATATATCGAGATTAATCTTTCCCCACATATATTGAGTACTGAGCCTTTTTCGTAAATCGATAGAATACGGGATGAGGATGGGAGGATGGATGGGAGGATTGGAGGTGGAAGGATGGGAGGTGGAAGGATGGGAGGATGGGGGGATGGGTGGATGGGTGGATGGGGGGATGGGAGGATGGGAGGATGGGAGGATGGGAGGATGGGAGGATGGGAGGATGGGAGGATGGGAGGATGGGAGGATGGGAGGATGGGAAAATGGGAGGATGGGAGGATGGGAGGATGGGAGGATGGGAGGATGGGAGGATGGGAGGATGGGAGGATGGGAGGATGGGAGGATGGGAGGATGGGAGGATGGGAACATGGGAACATGGGAACATGGGAACATGGGAACATGGGAACATGGGAACATGGGAACATGGGAACATGGGAACATGGGAACATGGGAACATGGGAACATGGGAGGATGGGAGGATGGGAGGAAGGGAGGATGGGAGGATGGGAGGATGGGAGGATGGGAGGATGGGAGGGTGGGAGGGTGGGAGGGTGGGAGGGTGGGAGGGTGGGAGGGTGGGAGGGTGGGAGGGTGGGAGGGTGGGAGGGTGGGAGGATGGGAGGATGGGAGGATGGGAGGATGGGAGGATGGGAGGATGGGAGGATGGGAGGATGGGAGGATGGGAGGATGGGAGGATGGGAGGATGGGAGGATGGGAGGATGGGAGGATGGGAGGATGGGAGGATGGGAGGATGGGAGGATGGGAGGATGGGAGGATGGGAGGATGGGAGGATGGGAGGATGGGAGGATGGGAGGATGGGAGGATGGGAGGATGAGGATGAGGATGAGGATGAGGATGAGGATGAGGATGAGGATGAGGATGAGGATGAGGATGAGGATGAGGATGAGGATGAGGATGAGGATGAGGATGAGGATGAGGATGAGGATGAGGATGAGGATGAGGATGAGGATGAGGATGAGGATGAGGATGAGGATGAGGATGAGGATGAGGATGAGGATGAGGATGAGGATGAGGATGAGGATGAGGATGAGGATGAGGATGAGGATGAGGATGAGGATGAGGATGAGGATGAGGATGAGGATGAGGATGAGGATGAGGATGAGGATGAGGATGAGGATGAGGATGAGGATGAGGATGAGGATGAGGATGAGGATGAGGATGAGGATGAGGATGAGGATGAGGATGAGGATGAGGATGAGGATGAGGATGAGGATGAGGATGAGGATGAGGATGAGGATGAGGATGAGGATGAGGATGAGGATGAGGATGAGGATGAGGATGAGGATGAGGATGAGGATGAGGATGAGGATGAGGATGAGGATGAGGATGAGGATGAGGATGAGGATGAGGATGAGGATAGGAATAGTAATGCTATCATCTTATTTTTCCTTCGAAGCGTTCGATATGGTCGTTGGCGTGAATACTTCATCTTTCAATTATTCCCAGAAAAAAAAACAAAGGATTAGTCAAAATACATTCAGGACATACCGGAGTCCTATTTGAATATATCAAAATTAAACTTCTTTTCAGTAATTCTGGGTCTTCGTAATTTTTATTTTGTTGAATGCACTTTATGAATGATAACCAAGTGTTCAACTGATATTTTCTCACAGATGAAACCACGACCTGCACTAAGTCGGTCGCAGCTATCTGTACAGAAAGGAACAACACCCATCGCGAATCGAGGACTTCAGGAAGAGTTCATGCAATAAATTCGAACAAAGTTTGAGAATTTTTTGCCGGAGGATATCAATAATATGAAACCAATTTGAATCGACGAAGTCGAAATATCCTTCTCTCTACACGTTTTTACAAAGTGGTAGGGACATTACGAGTCTAATATTGTCCGACCTACCCAAGCACCGACGAGAGGTAAAACCTCGAAACATGTCATGTCTGCACGTGGTCATTCCCAGTCATATGGAGGATATTCTACTATGCAATTACAAGATAAGCACTTGCAACTGGGTCTCCTTGGAAGAACGTTGCACAAATATGTCAGATGTAGTTCAATGGTTGTCGTAGTATTAGTCAGAGAGGTAGTTGTTACCTGTCAGATGCCTGTCACATTTTTTTACTTCGTAGAAACGTATGGAGAGAAGGGTACTTCATTGATGATCTCCGACTAAAAATTCTACGAATTTTTGGCCTGTATAGTGATTGATATCATTACTTTCATCTGACTCCACTGTACAAACTCCGCCTAGCAGTCCAAAATACCGCCGACTAAAAAAATCGGACGAGAGAACGTCGCGTCGCGCCGGAGACAGGAAGAGTGTCACCTGCGATGGGCATACGGTTTCCGGTTGGGTTTCCTCTGCGTGTCAAGTGCGTTGAACGCGCGCAATGGCGGACATTCACTCGGACAAATTTATTACAAGTGAACTTGATACGTGAGGTACACAGATGAATTTGAATTGGAGCATCCGCTTCGGGACTTGGCGGCTTTCTTCATTCACATGTTGGGAATGTCGCAAGTGAGAGCATTTCATATCGATATTTTTTGGTTAAGAAACAAGACCGGCAAACACTAGAAAAACCAGTCGGATTTCTACATAACAGGAAAAGTCAATGGTACTTTCACAATAGAAAAAAAAATAAACGTAGAAATTCTTTAAAAAATCAAGCGTGAATCGTCATTACACTTACAGTATTCGAGAAAATATTTAAATATTTGAAATTATTTCGTTTGTCCGCACTAGATAGTATTTCTACCAGTTCAATAGTTCCTAAATATTAGTTCGTTTCAAAAAGCTATTTGTTTAACTAGGGAGAAAAGTGTCATTTTTTTCCGCATGCGAAGTTCACTGCCAGAGGCCCCGTAGATACCGATGCCTGAGGACAGCAAACGCGAAGGAAGGAAAGGATACTTACTCTAGTGTAAAACATAATTTTTCCTTATACCTCCAGTGTTACCAATTAATAACAAAGAATACCGGCGTTTATGATGTTGATGAGGGAGGCTATGCCTTATTGGCAATTCCTTTAGAGCTCTGACAGGTATGCCTCAGGCCCTAGAATTTTCTGGATTTGGAATACCTGAGAATGGAGTTGATTTCCTCTGGGGATGTTGGGTCTAGGGTGATGTGGGAGCCTCCAGTCCTTCGTAGCTGTCTGACTATAGGAGGAGTTTATCGAACTCCGTTCCGTGTTTGAGTAAAAAACCAGAGGATAATAATTCCGATCAGTCTCGAGCTCATCCATTACCTACTTACGACGACTCACGCTACAAAAACCGAAATCGAATCCAGTTCAAAGCAATCCGCCTGTACCTAACCGCGTTGCACTCATCTAATAACTCTTGTTTACCATACTATATTGCTGTAATCCCGGCTGAAACGAAGATTGGTTTTTTTGTTAGTCGGATCGTTTATTTATGAGCACGAGTTTACGTTTTTTGCTCATTTGTACGTGCTCCGTCATTTGAGGATGTGCTCAGTTACCGGGTAATGAGAAGACTCGGTGTGTTTTTTCCATCGTAATTGCACGCTAATTTCGAGAGCAATGAGGCTGGATCGCATACGATCAATTTCGCGTCGAGAGACCTCTGAAAATAGTTATTTACCTTCCTAATCAGGGGGACAAGTGAGGGAAATCTTATCTCCCAACGAAGAGTCGCTCCTTCACTAATGAATGTGAAAGAGAAACACTTGAACATCGTCAATTGGTGAACATTTGTTGAAAAGTTCTCATTATCAACTAATTTGTTGCCGATCCAGAACTAGAACAAGATAACTCGCTTAGAGATAAGTTACCTCTCGATCAAAAGAAAATGTATCACTCTCTAAGTATACGAAGGCGTATAAGTGCCGTACTAATTTTGATTTTCAAATTCCGACTCAGTTACTCGGATGTTCATAGTTCCGACTGTGTATCTCGACGCCAGAGAGCGTGAGTTCGAATCTCAGCATTGCCACTGGTCTCGTGCATGGCATCACACGTATTAAAAGGTAAGGGTTACGTCTTCCCCTAGCTCGCACAAGTCTCTGAATTTTTAGGGTTGCACGTAGGGGTGCAACCGGTTGACGGATATAACAATTTTACCAACAATTTTAACAACAATTACGACTACGTATCTTGGAATTTCTAATTGGTTAACTCGGAATTTTAATATTTCGACTTCCGTTAGTATTTCAAAATTCCGATTAACTAATTATTCTTATAATTCGGACTTAGTATCTCAGAATTTTGACTCAATAAATCAGAATTTTATAATTTCCACTTGTTATTTCGGAATTACACCAAGTCAATAAGTCCGAGGTTCTAGTCAGAATCATGAAATTCTGAGTTACCAAGTTGGAATTACGAGATACCAATTCGGAGCTATAATATTTTGAGTAACTAAGTCAGAATTCCGAAATCCGAAAGTCGGAATTATGAAATTCCGAATCAGTAAGTTCGAATTTCGAGATACTTAGTCGGATTTATAAAATTCCGCGTTAATAAGTCAGATTTCCGAGATACCAAGTCAGAATTACAAAATTTCGAGTTAGTAAGTCAGAATTCAGTGATACGAAGTCGGGAGTTATGAAATTCCGAGTTACCAAGTCGGAATTCTGAGATTTGAGGTCGGAATTATAAGATTCCGAGTTATCAACTAAGAATTCCAAGATTCCAAGTCGGATTTATAAAATTCCAAGTTAGTAAGTCATAATTACGGGATACTAAAGCTTAGTTCAAGCATCCGAAATTTTGGTTTTTCGTAGGAAATTTGAAAGAAATGTCACTTTTTCGTACGGTTTCGTCGCGGTTTTCATTTCTGCGAAATGCCTTCACGGATTAAATGAAATATCCAACGTCATCTCCCTAATTTACGGTCCATTTTCTGAAGTAATTTCCTCAGCTAGTTAATTAAGCTGTGGTAATTTGCCATGAAGTTTTCGTAGTTTGAAAATAGGTCTCACCCAAAATTCAAAATTCCAATACGTTAACAAAATCTAACTTATATATTAATAATCATGAGATTGCTCTCCATAGGTATTTAACATTGAAATTTTTAATATGCCTGGAAATAAACATACACAAACGCACTGATCACGGTTTCCCTTTAAAATTTCGGACAAGTTGACTTTATTTCAATTTCTTGAATTTATTCGTACCATCAGTTAAAATTTGCCGCCACGAAATATTTTTGAACAGCTTTTGACAGATTTCGTACGAAAAACGAATAATTCGTGTACATGAAATCTTAGCTTAAGTCGGAATTATGGAATTCCAAGTTATCAAGTCGAAATTCTGAGATACGAAGTCAGAATTATAAAATTCCAAGTTATTAACTTAGAATTCCGAGATACCATGTCAAATTTATAAAATTCCGTGTTAGTAAATCACAATTCTGAGATACTGGGTCGGAATTATGGAATTCCGAGGTAGTAAGTGAGAATTTCGAGATACTTCTTGCTCGGAATTATGAAATTCCGCGTTATTAAGTCATAATTCCGAGATACTGAGTTGGATTCACAATATTCCGAGTTGGTAAGTCAGAATTCCGAGATATGTAGTCGGAGTTATAAAATTCCGAGTAACCGAGTCGGAATTCTAAGATTCGAAATCGGAATTATAAAATTTCGAGTTATCAACTCAGAATTCCGAGATACCAAAGCGGAATTGTAGACATCCGAGTTAGTAAGTCAGAATTCCGAGAAACTAAGTCGGAATTATGTAAAATTTACATAAAATTATATTATGTAGTATTCATGTCAGTTTGTTAAATTTGTTACGTAATATTTACTCAATAAAATGATATAAGGTGTATATAACATAAAAATTATGTTGTATTTGTAGTAGACATTTCGCTATAACATGGACGTGAATTCGACATAACATAGTAACATACCAAGTAATATTAGTTATGTAACATTTATGTCAGTTTAACATAATTGTGCATGCTGGGTATTTATTGATTTCTGAAAAAAAAGTTTTTACTCGAGTAAATTATTTATTCATTTCGTAAACATCAATGCATCACTTTGAATGAAATTGTTTGGACTTCCATTGCCTAAAAATGAAAAGAAAAAACATATTTCTATGGTTTCAAGTCACGATGTTTCGATTAGTGGATATCTACAATCGTTTTTGAGTGATTCCCACAAAGCGGAAAGTGAGGCGAATATGTGATACAGCAACTACTTCCCCTTACGAAACTGAATTATATCTGACATCTATTCCCCGATGTGGTAATGACACATATCATAGAAGTTCGAGAACTTATTTTCGTTCATATTGATATATGTATTAGTGGTCAGTAGAGACATTTTGCCTCAAGTACAGGAAAATTAGCCCTTCTCATATTATCATCGGAAAGGGCCTCTAAAGACTGATGCATACAGGAAGTTTGTATGGGAATTACACATGCGATGGGTATGATGCTAGGTAGGGTATTTTCCCAGTTTTTAGGAATTAACGAGTTGGTTGTAATCTTTTCCCTCCGCCACTGTATCCATTCAACAAGAAAATGTCCCAAATGACTGTTAAACGTTCGAACCAATTAGGCCCCAGCAATTAAACATGCATTCCGATTCTTCCCACAAATCTGAAGACATGACTCGACACAACTTGGCGAAACCCTTTGTTTTCGCAGAGCTTATGAGAAACACAGTTGAACCGCTTGCTAGATTGTGTGAATTTGTTCTGTTTATATTCGAACAGTTCAAAAAACAATGGTAGATGTAATAGTGGAAACGGTTATCTTTGAAAATCTAGAGGTCATCTACTTAGCAAGTAATTGCTGCGATTTGGAGTTTGCCTAATGGATAAGGTCATTATTTTCGCATCATATCGCGTTGGATCTAGAGATACGAGAGTTGCTCAAGATATCGTAATGCCTGCATGATTTAGAATACAAGTAGCACGAGCTGAGGGAAATTCTGACTAATGCGAAACTGATAATATTCAGTAATGTTTTAAGGTCTCTATCGTTCGCTCATATCTACTTTATCCATTGTACAGTGCATGTCTAATAACACAGATTTGGCGAAAATTCGAAAAAATGTTGTCTCTGTTGCCGAAAAATAGGTCAAATTGACAAGATATCGAAATATTTTACAAAGAAAATGTGTTTGGATTCCAATTGAATTTTTTACATTAATAAATAGAAAAAAGTCGATTTTGCGTGGAATTGGAACAAATTTGAAAAAAAAAATATATTTTTCACACAGTAGAAGAGCAGATTCAATGATTATTAACTGATTTAAGGGTTTAGAGTCGTTTTATTTATTAACTAATTACTTTGAACGGTACTATAACAATATCAATAATATTGAGTTTCTACGTTATTTGAGTGGTCGGTGGATCAGCGGTCTAATGCACAGGCCGTTCGAAACTCCAGCATAGTGATAGTCGGTTCGAGCCCGATGTAGGTACAAGATAATTTTTCTCCTCTGCTTTATATCGGATCGATAGGCGACCGCATGCCTTGTTGAAAAGCAAGTGTATTGTGAGTTGTCTAGATGCCAATCTCGTCTGGAGCTAGCTTGGAGTACAAACCGACCACCCGAGGTAGTGCTGTAGGTTTTCCGGGTTTTCCTACAGCTGAAAAGTGAATACGCCACCAAAAAATCAGTAAGTCGCCCCGGAGCGCCACGGCAAATAATAACAATAGCCGTCCTCTACCCGCACAGGCTATGCTTTGTACACTCAACGAGTGTTTATGAGGGAGTATTATATTATTATTATTAACTCCACAAATCGTATTACCATAAATTTCAAAACTGCATATCTTAGAATCGTATCACACAAATTTGAAAAAACTTCCATAGATAATAGTCGACATTTTCCAAATGGTATGAGTAAAATTGGGTCCAAATAAACCGAACAGTTTTTGACATATTCAATAAGAGCATTATGAATGATCTAAAGAAAAATGTACATCACAAAGTTAATTTATCTTCTGTTCAATCAACAGTACCAATTATTTTTTTCGTACTCGAAAATGATCTGTACCTACATTGTTTTCATTATTGAGGTAATTTCCAAAATTAAAAAAAATCATATTTCAAACAGAGAGAGTTATCGGTGGGCCATAGAATAGCAGAATGATTTTTGTAATATCGATAAATGAAAAAACCAGTAATATGTAAAACCAACAAAATGGAGAATCAATCATGTTTCAGAACAAAATTTTATAGGTCTTAAAAACAGCAGAATTGAATGGATAGAAATGATTTATAATCCACAACAATAAAGCATCATACGCGAAAACAGTAGAACCAGATTTCATAGGTCTGAATTCGGCAAGATTTGAAAGTGACTGAAATGAGAAAATAAAATAATTGCAAATCTCAATAACCTAAGCTCTTCAAAACATAAAACGATCCCGCTCAAAAAATATCGAAATGTAATTCCATCAAAACAACATATAATCGGATCTAAAAACGTAAATCCAACAAATTATCTGAAAATGAATCTGTAGTAACATAAAATCCTTAGAAACAAAATGTGTCAGACTGAAAACGGTCAGAATCGAAATCTAGCAGAAATTGTGGAGGGGATGAGCGAATTAAGAACCATGCTTTAGAGAACGATCGACTTGCTAATCTCTGAGAGACTAGAGACATCCGCTATCCCCTCTCTAAATTCTGATATTTTTCGGTTCTGTCCTTTTCGATTCTACTATTTATTCTTCTGATTATTTTCAATATGGAAATTTTAGGTCTTGTACTCTATGGATTCGACGATTTTAATTCTTATAATATTCTGTTCCGATATTTTTCCACTTCTACAAAATATTGATTTTCTGATTTACTGGTTTGGTCAAATATCTGTCTTCCCATTTTCTGTCATTCTCCTTTGACGGTATTATAGTTTTATATTCTTGTAATGTTCAGTTCTTCGAATTTCAGTTCTTCGAAAGATCGATACGATCATTTATGATTCTCGAATTTTTATATTTTGATGAATATCTGTTACTGCAATATATTGATTTTCCAAATTTCTCGTTCGATTATTTTCGATTTCTTTAAAATTAATTCTGAACCATTTCTCTTCACTAGAATATCTTTACTGGATTTTATTGGTTCGATACTTTTAATTCATAGTCAATTTCAGTTTGAGAATTTACTTTTCTGATGGATTATATGTAATCGAGTTATCGATGTCTTACTAAAATATGGATTGTTTGTTCTGGAATAGTGCTAGAAAAAAATCCGAAAAACTCATCTGATATTTTTGACTATGCCCCTTACAGACCAAAATGTACAATCATTAATGAGATTATTATTGGACATGTAAACGAGTTCCGATTGATACATTTTCATCCTGAAATATTATATTTCGAAGAACACCCGGCATCGATACCTATAGTGTCACAAAGAGAAAATTAATGATCAAATTAAAAAATATTGTGAAAATGTGTTGTGGGCAAACGAATTATGATAGTCGATGAACGAGTGTGTGTCAGTTTGTCGTGGAATTGTTTCTGAAATACCTCAGAGAACTGTCCTTGGACTAATTTTACTTTCGATTTATGTCAACGATATCGATGGCAATGATATCAATTACATTAGACTCGCTGGAAATGTCAAACGAAAAAATTAATGCCTTCTTGGAAAATATGTAAGATCACTTGAATCAAAACAAACTCGAACTAAATATTGTAAATAAGCAACTAATCAGAGTCGGTACACAGTTTCCAGAAGGCAGGGATAATGTAGGCAATACTGCTAGCAGGTGAATTCCAAAATTAGGAAAATAATCATAGTAGATAATTCGATGTAGGAGGGGATACTGAGGGCAATTATCCAGTCAGATGAGTAATATAAATAGGATTAGAATATCATTAGTAGTTTAGTAAGCTTTGAGTTCCTGAAGATGCCAACTTTGTTGGCGAAACTCGCTTCGAGTAAAATTGACGTAATTTTGTGTTTTGGGGAATTTATATTTGTTGGAGTTAAGTTCCCATTATTATTTCATGGATTTATCGAGCCGAGCGATTATATAATAACACTATTTCACTTTGTGGTTGTATCGTCGAAGTCAATTACAGATTCAAATGAATGAATGAATGATCAACTACCGATTTTGACGTTATTACATAAAATTTCAAATGGGTCATGGTTACAGTAATTAGAAATTTTATACCAGTTTCTTCTTCTATCAAATTATACGTTATTCAATTCATTCCATTTTAACGCTCCGCGGAAAATGCAAATCGCTCAAGATATTCACGCCAGCCAGTATGATCAATTCGGTTCAAGTAACATGGAAATTTATGCAAAAGTGAAGAAATTCATCGGTATTTTCCTACTTTCACGATATAAGCTGCTCAGCAGTGGCAAAGTGTACACGTTTTAATATTATAAGCGTTGTCCTCACTCCATAGGCTATTTTCATGGAGATGAACCTAAAGAATCCTGACTTAACCAAAACTGCCTCTAGAAATAATCCAGGAGCCTTTGTGTGCTGGACTCAATTCCGAAGTTATCGAAAATTTAAAGGTTTGTTAAGGGATGGTAGAGGGTGTGTTGCTGAGTTTTCGAATACGATGACCCTGTGCTCTTTACAGGGGGAGGGGGAAACGTGATTTTTCCGGACTTTTTTCGTTTTTTTGTCCATATCTTCTGAAACACCGAATTTAGGTAAAAAAAATTAAAATTTCCCGAGGCGTCAGCAACTGAGAAATATTTCCGGAATATTAATTCATGCTCGCGGGAGATTCGGTAAGAAAATTTTATACCAAAACTTTTTTTTAATAGAAATTAAATTGGTGACATACTTAGGTGACATATCATTTATCCATGTATCGGACATCATAGTAGGCCGTTGTTAAGGCTTTGTCTCACAACAGCGAATTGCGAATAATTTTTTTTTACGGATTTAATATCAAATATTTTAATTTCCCTATGCTCTAGTGAAATGTGGATTAAATAATAAAATAAATAAAATAGAGAAGCAGATATTCTACCAAAATCACATAATTTTATAGTACTAGAGGAAAGGGAAACAAAGTTAAGGTCTACTTTTATCGGACGCTAAAATTACATAGGCGGCACCTTCATTTATTAATCTCGGATTTGGTGTCAAATATTGTAATTTCCCTATGCTCTATTAAAACGTAGTTTAAATAATTAAATAACAGATAATAACATGTACCTATAATTAAGTAATAAATAAATATCTATCAAAAATATTTTACGCCACTGTGTTTATGACAGCTGTCAAGCCAGAGGGAAATTTCCACTTAGTATTATCCCTCTACGCAGGAAAATTTCTGAAGAAATTAGGTTATTGTCATAGCAACATGTCGAAATGCAGGCATCTGATTGGCTGAAATTAAGTGGTATAAAATTTTCGATAGAATTTTAAGGACTCGTAATATTACCGTTGACAACCAACACCACGATAATTAACAAACAAATGAATACGTGAAAAAACCTCTAGTGCATTTGGCGCTGTAAAAGTTGCAGCTTACTTTTGCCGCTGTCACTGTGACATATGCGATTTTTTATACATGAGTTGAATTGTCATTGGAAAATGAGACAAAATAGATTTTCGAATTTTCCTAGAATATACATTCTGAAATGTATTATGATATTCCTGAAACACATACATATGTTTTTCAGTTTCACAATTATTACACCACTAATAGCTATTCAGAATTCCCACCCACGACTTATCATATTTCCTAATATCCTGTCATACCGAGGAGTTAAATTTCCAACCACAAAGTCTGTAGGTAATTTTATTAGTCTGTAGTTAGTGATAACGGTCTTCATGAGGAATCGCACGTTGAAAGATAAGACCTCGTTAATCCTCAGCTCGCACAATTTTCGACTTCTGAGGGCTGTCGTTCATAGGGAGATGACATCTGGTTAACGGAAAAAAACAATTTTATAAACAAATACAGTCGAATAACTTTTCAAACCTGTTAAAAATTGTCTTTCAAGCAGCACCACAACAACTATAATGAAATAACATTCAGTCTCCACCATACCTGCTACCTGCCGCTGCAATGAATACCAATTTTAACCTCTTAACATACCATAAAACATTTCAGCCATTAACTTCGTTTCGAATTAACAAATTCATATATCGCCGCAATCTTTCGGAAAAAACATAAACTCTGCATTCTCCAGAGTTTGGTGTCAAATTCCGAAGCGGGATCATAAATATATGTAACTGTTCCTACACAATAAGTTAATTCCAAACACCATATGGAAACCAGCTAAGTTTTTATAATTTTTCACGAAATAACTCGAAGAAGAATGGGAGATAAAACAAGAACTGATGTCGGGTTCATTGTTGCCATTAATCACATCCTCTATTATAATTCATGTAATTTCTTCTCTATAAATTATAATGGTGTCCACGGTGCGAAAAGAAGATTAGGTAATTCCTATTACAAACTGTAAATTGCTGGGAATGTCTCGGAGAAACAACTAGTCATTTTAATTCCTTTCAATTGCTATACAAAATCAGTGGACTTTTATTGGTGTCAAAAGATGGGTTTCGATTTTTGAATTTTTCGTCACAAACTATTGTTGGAGTTTCTACGCCCTATATTTTCTAAAACGGTGGATCAATTTTCAAAAACTACGCAGCACTGTATAGGGATTGACAAGCTCCTGCTAATGAGGTATCACTTGAACCCCCTTCCTATATTTGAAAAAAATGTTTGGGATGAAGGTTTTACTATTCTTTTTGCTTCAAAATTGGTCTCCCTGACAAAAAATCTTGACATTTTTTTTTTTCATTTTCTCGAAAAATTCTATCCCACCCTGTAATGCCTTGCGATACTTTTTCGATGGGCCACCCTGTATAGTCATTGTGTGATTGCTAATAACTTACCAAATAAACTCATTTCGAAGAAATAAATCAATTCAAATGTATTTTGAAACTGATTTTGCAATAAACGTGATATATCCTTTATCCTTTGAATTTTGTGTGTGTGTTACCATTAAAATGCCATACCATTGCATGAACATTCTTCGAAAGTTTCATCAGAAACCTACAAACAAGTCTTATGACGTATTCAGAATAATCCGCGTTATTTTCATTTCTTTTGAACTTTTGTGCGATTCATCCTAGGCCCTCCGCGACTATCTTCTTCCCCGGACTCCGCAATACTTTCTTTCCTTCACGCACATTGAGCAAAACCGTTCGTTAATTTTTGCCTCTTAGAGCAAATTCAACGACCTTGTTATGAGATGGCATTTCAATATTCCGCGGTAATTTCCTGTCCAGCTCTGAAATGGTTTCCGGTGAGATTTCATTACAGAGCGGTCGTCATTAGATTTTAAATCTGCCGAGACGTAACCGAATCATTATGTAATTTCTGTTCGATTGATTCAGTGATTAAATGACGGATGGTGTACAAATAAAATATAGTCGGGTTAAAATGACAATTTTATCCGTTTGTCTAGCAGTAGCATTAACGAGACATATTTAGCAGAAACGTATTTAGAGAAGAGGGAAGAGGGAAGAGGGAAGAGGGAAGAGGGAAGAGGGAAGAGGGAAGAGGGAAGAGGGAAGAGGGAAGAGGGAAGAGGGAAGAGGGAAGAGGGAAGAGGGAAGAGGGAAGAGGGAAGAGGGAAGAGGGAAGAGGGAAGAGGGAAGAGGGAAGAGGGAAGAGGGAAGAGGGAAGAGGGAAGAGGGAAGAGGGAAGAGGGAAGAGGGAAGAGGGAAGAGGGAAGAGGGAAGAGGGAAGAGGGAAGAGGGAAGAGGGAAGAGGGAAGAGGGAAGAGGGAAGAGGGAAGAGGGAAGAGGGAAGAGGGAAGAGGGAAGAGGGAAGAGGGAAGAGGGAAGAGGGAAGAGGGAAGAGGGAAGAGGGAAGAGGGAAGAGGGAAGAGGGAAGAGGGAAGAGGGAAGAGGGAAGAGGGAAGAGGGAAGAGGGAAGAGGGAAGAGGGAAGAGGGAAGAGGGAAGAGGGAAGAGGGAAGAGGGAAGAGGGAAGAGGGAAGAGGGAAGAGGGAAGAGGGAAGAGGGAAGAGGGAAGAGGGAAGAGGGAAGAGGGAAGAGGGAAGAGGGAAGAGGGAAGAGGGAAGAGGGAAGAGGGAAGAGGGAAGAGGGAAGAGGGAAGAGGGAAGAGGGAAGAGGGAAGAGGGAAGAGGGAAGAGGGAAGAGGGAAGAGGGAAGAGGGAAGAGGGAAGAGGGAAGAGGGAAGAGGGAAGAGGGAAGAGGGAAGAGGGAAGAGGGAAGAGGGAAGAGGGAAGAGGGAAGAGGGAAGAGGGAAGAGACAATATTCCACAGGCTATCGGTGATCGTTTTGCTACCAGGTTGGTAATGAATTTTGGTATTTAATATTTGAAACACTGTATTTTGATACACTGACATCTGTCAGACTCAAGGGATTGGCTGGAGATTGGTTATAATAATTCGACATTTGTCATTGCTGACACATGGCACATGACAGTGTACAAAATACAGTGTTTCAAATATCGAAAACCAAAATTCATTACCAACCTGTCAGCAAAAAACCGATCACCGATAGCCTGTGTAATATGGTCAATTCAATTTAAAAGTATCCAGTTGAAATGAACCATATGTTATCAGAAATTTAGGCTGGTACACATTTTTTTGCTTTGAATCATCACATGGATCATTATCGTTATCCTGCTTCACTCAATAACATCAGTAAACAAGTTGATAAACAGAACAACCTGTCCTCAACCTGTGAAAGTATGCTAAGGTGAGTTTATTCAAGACCTGATAAGAGCTATAAATGAGTTCGTCGTTGTTTGAGAACAAATATTTATTCGATAAAAAATGACATGTAAAACAAGAAATTCTGTTGTGAGATTAGGAAATTTGGGTTAATATTTACCTTGTACGAATTTACGAAGTTGTATGTACTTGTTGATCCAAGGAACGTATTGATATTTTTACTTCCAGATTCACGCGAGGAGAAAATCTAGTAATGTTTAGAGATCACCGAGAGAGCTAGTGGCAAGTAGATGGGAAATGGTGATTTTTTGACTATTTGCATGTTGTGTGAATCCTGACATGACTCAAATTTATTTCAGTTATGAATGTAGTATTGTCATCACTTCGAAGCGATGTATTTAGCTTTCATGCAAGAAATCGTTCACAAAACAAATGAAAATCTGCATGGGGCCTAACACACTACTCGGTGGGACACCATTTTCCTTTTGCAACATAAGTATGTGTAAATCTCTTGAAAGCTTCAATATCATTTTAATAATAGATATAATTAAACGGTCGTTTGGGTCGGTAAATGTTTTTTGTTGCAGCCGAATTGTTAATAATGCATTAATGAATGAGAAATTATTTTGAAAAATTGGTGAAGGGGCAAATTATTAAGTAAGATTATATCATAAAATAATTGTACCATTACCGACTATCCAAGTATTTATCTCAAGCTCAATTAAATACTTACATCTGAAGACCTTTCATCGTAATGTCATCAGATATTCCGTTAGAATAATTGCTGTTAACTTCTCAGTGAAAAATGATTAATGGAGATTCCTGTTTTGCTGTTGCGTCCACTGATATGAAAGTAAATTAGTACGAGTTTTTCCTCGTATCGCTGAACTTTGATGACTCGCGAATATCGAACTTGTTTTGATCTTGAATGCGATGTAACGGCCGAGCAAGTGCTTCCAGTAAAACGAATGTGTTTCTACTTTCATTATTATACCGTTCATTACAGGTGGATGATAGTTCACTACGTGGTGCTGCAGATGAATAGAAATAGAAGCTTCCATTTCAGATGATGATGTTTAACATCGACTGAGTCCTACACCCGTGTACGTTGATTTGTATATTTTATAATGTGATTTAGTTTTTTAATGCTTCAACCCGTAATTACTTCAGAAACTCAGGTAATCATTTTTAAAAAGGTAAAATCAAGTCGTACAGAAACCAATCGGAAATGTTTTCAGAAAAATGAGTATATTTATTGCAGACCCAAAGCTATCTTCCACCCTTCCTGAAATGGACATGAATTTTTGATAATATAATCAAATTGTTAGAGTACTTGAAATATGTCAGGTAATTATCAATCTCCTAAATACATGACGACAAAGAAATAATATTATTCACGCGAAAGTTGTGTAGTATGAATCGTAAATAATTGATAATATTCGAGAGAAAGAGTGATATAACTTCATTCAGAAATAATCAGTTGTGATTTCAATGTTTTTTTAAATTGCAAAATTGCAATTTCCAAAGATCATTTTCCCAATTGCATCCTCTGTCATTTCCTTCAGGCAACATGTGAAAAATCACCTTTATGATTTAGTTCAATCTTTTCATGATATTTTTACTAACTTTTACTGTATTTTGAGGGAGGTATGTGGAAGAGCAGCTATGTTGAACATCGTCCCAAATAACCCAGTGTATATGTAACATTCTTATAGAGAAAATAACGGCACACTATTATTATTATTAAATGAGAAGTGATAATGAGCCTTCTTGGCCGCATAACCTCCAATGTTCAGGAAGCAAAAAAGGACCTGGTGGTTGTGAAATAAACAGCATTCTAGTTCCGCAAATATAAATTACCGCTTCACAGCTATTTGTAAATGATAATAATACGGAAATATCTTTCAATCTTGGGAATTATAAATCCCATACATTATAATCGTCGATTAATAGGAATCGCTTTCTTTGTAACGAGATATTTAGCAGAATAAAGGGTCCCCGGCAAACTTTCTCCGATTTCTAAAGTGGGTAGGGCCGAATGCCGATCGCTCGAATAATTTCTGTAATGCATTTTTAACAAAATGCCTCGCGCCGATATCACATAATACCAGTCTTCGAGAAATTGTAATCGGTTGGTATTTATGACGTTCAGTTTCAGCTCGTTTATTCAAAATGCTATGATTTGGACTATCACTGATTCACTGCAGTATTATTCTTTCACATTTTCATCGACTGTGATATACAAGGTGTTTAAGGAACCACTGATATGAAGAATGAAAAATGGTGGATTACGTAATCCAACCTTCCGCAAAAAAAAAACTCTACAATAGGTATGGTCGTCGGCAAGTGTTCAACAGAAAACAACTACTGCCCCCTACGACCGTTGAATTATATCTGTTTAATACTTGGCAAAGTTTTCTACAAGAACAACTTTGCAATGCATTTTAAATATCAAAGCTGAAACTATTTTTCGATTTAATTGGGGGAACACCTCCATACCGGTTTCATGGTCATTGCCAATCATCAGCGAAGGCTAGTTCGACCCAATTGAATCGAAAAATCCTTTCACCCTAATTGGAAATCCCTGAGACAAACACTGAAGTATGAATTCAGCGCCATCTCTGGGTTCCAGTTTAAAATGCACTCCGACTACGTGTCGACTTCAATATGAAGCCAGAAACATCATGAAAGAGGGGCGACACTACTTGACGGAAGACCATAAAACTAATAATGAAAAATGGTGGATTACGTAATCCAATCTTCCAACCATGGAACCGGTACGGAGGTGTTCCCCCAATTAAATCGAAAAATAATTTCAGCTTTGATATTTAAAATGCATTGCAAAGTGGTTCTTGTAGAAAACTTTGCCAAGTATTAAACAGATATCATTCAACGGTCGTAGGAGGCAGTAGTTGTTTTCTGTTGAATACTTGCCGACGACCATACCTATTGTATAGTTTTTTTTGCGGAAGATTTGATTACGTAATCCACCATTTTTCATTATACGTAAATTCACCGTCTCAATTATTCTTCATCTCGGGCTTCCCAGCCTCCATGATGAACCTTCCTCGACAATAAAACCCAAAAATCCTCTATTGGCGAGCCTGCGGCAAGTTTGGATAATTATCTTTTTTGCGAACAAAAGGTATTTGGTGTTGTCGAAGCCAGTTTTGGGTATCTCCTGAATAATGGCATGATGGTAGGGTCTGGCCAAAACATGATTCCGTCATTAGCATGATGTTCGTAGACAAACTGAAGTAATTCGGAAAAACAGTTAACAATATATCTCTGACTATTCAAAGTTTCACCGCTCACTCTGTCCACAGAAGGTCGGAATACACCCCTGTTAGAAATTACGCACCTGACAAGGATTTTATCTGCAAATTTCGCTTTATGTTTGTATCTACCATTGTCAGGGCAATCCTTTATGTTGTCAGTATAAAATCCATCGTTTCCTTCCGTTTCAGAATTACTAGAAGTGAAATACTTTTCGTCATCTAAAATAATGATATTTTTATTGGCAAAGTGTACCCGACTCAGTTGCAGCATCTTGGTATACGAAGAAGTTGCGCTTGAGAGTATTTGGGGCACTTACGTCTCTTTCGATATTTTAGACCATTCCTCCCTAATTCCAACGATATCGTACTCTTAAAATATCTGTATCGACGAGCCAGTCTCCTCGTTGACATTCCAACCTGGTTTTTTGCTCTTCTCACCAATCTCTCTGACCTCTGTGCAGCAAATGCACGTGGTCTTCCACTTTTTAGGAGATTCAGACATGGTATTCCCTGCTCGCACTCCGCTATTGTTCTATAAACGGTTCTGCGTGAAATGTTTTCATTGTGCAATATTCGACAGATTTCAGCTTTGGTTACCTGCTCAACCAACCCGTAGATACTTATTCTTATTTTAATTTATATGACATCAAAATAAATAAATCTCAACTGACAATAAATGAAGTAAACAAACTTATGTTTCCAACGGCAACTTGATATTGTTTTGTTCTTGTTGAAATTGAAGCCAATGAATTTTGTGCCAAATCTTTAAGGACATACGTTACTTTTTGGTACAGGTCCATTGTGGACCCACACGTTTGGATTCAAAATGTGTTTTCAACGATTTCATGCAACATCCTGTATAATGAACAATATTCCTCAAACAGCCAATTCGAATGCTGATCACACGTAATTTTCTTCAACTATGACACTCTATGATGAGATGGTGAGCCAACATAATTTGAATAAGTGAATATAAAATTGGGATAAGTCTGGTCTTGAATAAGAAACTGGATTCAGGACGAAAAACTCTCGTTTTTGGTAAATATATCAACCAAAACCTACTGAATATTCATGACTCCAGTTGGAAATATTTACTATATACGTTTCAATCACGTCATCGGAAATTCTGTGCCTAGCTCAGTTTTCTCTTCAAATGATAAAACTGAAGGCCTCACGTACCAAGGAGTGGCAGGACCGTCTTCGTTGATGATTATTTCGTGACTGCCATCCCGTGGCAAAAGAATTCCGCTTTATGATTCGTGTTGCAATTAACGTCATGGCAGAAGACATTTCGGAAAGTTCACATCAATAAGAATAATCATAACGGGCGGCTGCAGGCATTGAGGAAAGGTGTGGTAAAAAATGAGAGGATCCGTGTACTTAACGATGAAACTCTGTGAACCATCTGATAAATCAATGAATAATTGAACACTTCTAACAAAAACCCTGGGGTCGTATGTTGGAATTTTAACGCGTGCGATATCAATGTTATATCTCTCTCCAATGCACGGCGTTTGTATCGCTCTATGTCACTTCAAACGCATGAAAATGATTTCGCATGAACTCAAACATACGGTCCCTGGCACTTATTAAGGGGTGCCTCCGCCAAATATGGCAGTAGATGGCGGGGAAAGTGTTTTATTTGGAAATGCAATAGGAATCGTAAATAATGTTAAATTCTATTGATACAGACAATTTCCTTAAGCTATTAAATTCGGTAGTTCAATGTCTTTTATGATATTGATTCGTGATTAAAGGTGTGAATTGTCTTATGTTTTACCGAGCTGAAACAAACAGTTTCGAAGGAAATATAAGGCTTATTGTGTTTAAAAATTAATTCCTCTTCGAGTGATGTTATAAACATTACTTCAGAAACGCCTGAATTCATGCCTTTCATTTCCGATTTTGACGCGAAATCCGCCCAACTGCTAGTATTGTGCTAGAATGTTGATAGTAGACATTGATGGACAGATGGCGCAAGTACAGTTGTAAAATGGAAGACAGAGAATATTGTCGATTTGAAAGTTTGAGTGAAGTTTTTTTGCTATCAAATGACTGACTGATGGGATTTCCAGGATATGTATTATATTATCGAATAAATGAAAAAAATATAATATCAAATTGGCAAATGATCGGTGTATTGTCAGGTCATTTATTTCGAAGTAGTGAAAGCTGATCTGTCGGGTTGAGACTTCGCTATAACGAAGATTCTGGGGACATCTAAGAAGTCGCACGAAAGGCTCGAATGGTCGAGAATTGTAAATAGGAGTATATAAGCCCATAAGCCCTGGGTATTAGATGGCGAGATAGTCAGAGTTAGTTACAGTTCCAGAGTTCGCAGATAGAGACTGACACAGTGAAGATAAATAAAAATAGTAACTGTGGTGTAAATTAGTGTTCAAGACGTGTGTAAATAAATCATAAAAATTAGTTAGTGCAGTTTTACTACAATAATCTCGACTTTTACTTCGGGAACCTAACTTTAATCTCGGAATTCCGACTTTACTCTCGGGATCCCGACTTCAATCTTGGGATCCCGACTTCAATGTCGGCATTACTTAATACGTTAGGAATAAGCGATTTGAAGGATGCCTACGTTTATATTATTCCACGCCATAAAAAAAGTTACAAAAAAATAAATTGTAAATATCCGGCAAATATCAGCTTTGAACTCATTATCAAAGGCATCTGTGAAAATTATAGCAAATAATAATACTCCCTCATAAACACTCATTGAGCGTACCCAAAGGCATAGCCTGTGCGTGTAGAAGACGGCTATTATTATTATTTGCCATGGCGCTCCGGGGCCACTTACTGATGTTTCGGTGGTGTATTCACTTTTCAGCTGTAGGATAACCTACAGCACCACACCGGGTGGTCGGTGCGCACTTCAAGCTAGCACCAAACGTCGAGATTAGCATCCAGGCAACTCACATCACACTTGATTTACAAGTCATGTGGTTGCCTAAATAGACCTATGTTCTTGAAAAAAAAAGATTCTCACCAACTAAGGCCTTGAACGTCTGTACAATGCAAGCCAGAAGCTCCACTGCCAGATACATCTGCTACTGATGAATCATGCAATATCTAACGTGAATGAATTTTTGTGTGAGCATCAGATTGGGTTCAAAATAAATATATTTATTGAATCTCAGTTATGTTTATTGACAACTTGATAACAAGTTTGTGATCTCTTTTATATTAGATCGATCGAATGGTTTGTATACCATCGTCTTGGGATTAATATTAATATTGTTGACAGGGTGAAATGATATATGACGATTCAAAAAAAAATATATTAAGGTGCTACGATTCAAGGTCAAATGTATTTACAATGTACAGATGGGTGTTTCCCAAGATTCAGTTCTTGGTCCTTTCTTTTTGTACCTACTATACGTGAATGATCTGCCCCATGCAGTAGGTTATAAATGCTCATATACCAAGCTATGCTGAAAATACGATGATTCATAATTCAAGGAGACATAACCATCTACTCAAGCGAAGAAGTGAAGTTCTTAGATCTTCATTGAGATAAAATACTAATTTCAGGCTTCCCAATAGACATTATTTGCCCGAGACTAAACAAATCCTAGTTCACCACCAAACGAATGAAAAATTGTTTGAATACCGCAGGTTTCCTAAATGTCTTTTAAGAAAATTATTACCTGACCGTTGTGACGTCGAATATTTATTCTTCATGTCGAGTTGACCAACAAGTAATTTACAAAAATTCTTGGTAACGGGGCATTTTTAGGGCCCCCGCAAACATTTGGGACTGACCCACAACTAGAAGAGAGAAAAACTCTGCCTGTAATGTTGTCACTAAACCTAAGAACCTAAGAACTTCACTATTTCGATAGGGCTAAAAAACGGTTTAGTCCATGTTGGATTGATGGCCAAGTCGTTGTTGAAAAAATTTTTTCTTGTAAGATAGAAATTGATGGTCATTGTTTCTTTCTCATATTGAGAATTTGTCGACCAGTCTTTCTACATTGTCTCCTGAAATCGTGACCGTCGTATCATGAGCATATATGATTACATAGGCAATTGTAGAAAAGACGAGATCAAAGAACTGTTCCTTGGGGAAAGTATAAGCCTTGGATCTTACATCGTCGCAATTCACTCATCATTTTTAGATTTTCTGTATATGATTCCACCCAGTCAACAATGTTAACAGAAATTCCATCAGATGATAGCTTGATTATATTTTAGAAAACACGGTATGGACCACTGTCTATAGATCTAATAGAAAATACATCACAAAGTTATTGTTGTCAAGTTGTTGATTAACATAACGGAGCAAATGACATGACGTAATTTCAATAGATGTGTATCCTGAACACATCTTGATTCTCACATAACAAATCATTAGATTCAGATGTTAAGATAAGTTGATTTTGGGGATTCGTAAGATATTTGGGTAGATTTTTAACGTATAGTAACAGATGGTGTCCAAGAACTGATCCTTGAGGAACACTCAATTGCACATTGTTTATACATTTGAATTCATATCGTAGCATCTTACTATCATTCTATGATTCGCCATAAGTATATGATTCATCCCAGTCAACAATGTTAAAAGGAATCCCATAAAATAGCTTGATGCCTATTATTTTAGATTACACGGTATCTGGATGTCTATAGATTTTATTGTTGTCATGTTGTTGATGAAGATAACTGAGCAGATAACATGATGCAATTTCAGTAGATGTTTATCCTGAACCCATTCTGATTCATAGACAACAAATCATTCAGAATCAAATGATGCATCATTATATTTGTTATAGTTTTAACGGATAACTTTGATGAGTTCAAAAGTTCTATCAACAGGTAATATACAATGTCTTTTTCATCACCTCTTTCATGGGGTGGAATAACAAAGTAAGCCCCCTTCAAACTACTTATTCCTAATTTATTTAAGTAAGTCCGAGAATTAAATTCAGGAATATAAAAAATGAAAATTTACCCTAAATTAAATACAATGTCAACCGGAGTTATTGGGTATACCGGGGGGTTAGCCTTCTATACCCACATCCCCACTCACCAAGCCCTTTGATGTGAATTTTAGTCACTAGCGAATTGGGGAGTATGTTATTAGGGTCAATGACACACCATCGCGCCATCTGGATGTATCGGGGCTCCGTAGACAGGGCCTGACTGGGATATTCCCAACAGTATAAAAAGTATATTATTATAATTATTTTCTCAATAGAAACTGATTAGTTTTCAACAAACTCTAAATTTGTCCAATGAAAGGAATCCTTCTCGATTGTATATGCTGGCGCAACTGGCTAGTTCAATGAACAACAAGAGAGATATCGCGATTTGAATATTGATCAAGGCAAGCTGAGGGTCTATGAATCATCCTTTGTGGGGTGCATGCACACTTTGACCACGATGAATATGCAGTGGCTTGTAAATTTGTTATTTCAACTAGTGGGTATATCGCGCCATTACCATAATGTATGAGGAGAATATTATAATGTCCTCATGGGATGTACGTGCGTAGCTGTTAATTTTATAATCCATTGAGCGTATGAACGATAGAATCGTGTTCAGTCATTTATTGTGATGTAGGACCGTTTGTTGTGATCATCTTTCAAGAAAGACAGATTTAGTGACCGAAAGTTGATTGCGACGTTTCGACTTTTATGAAATCATCTTCAGGAACCTACAATACATCACAGAATTTTTGAAATCCGTAGAAAATGTTGCGAATGTAGAGCGAATTCCAAGTGGATCTGATGAATTTGTATTTTTCATGATTTTTTCTCACCCATGAAACTAAAGTTCACAAAGAGTATAATAATTTCATCACTCTGGATCGACTGGCGTTTGCAGAATTATTTTATCTTCAACCGTTAGCGAGTTGAAAACTTCATCTGGAGTTTAGAAAAGAATTGTTGACGTTTTATTCCTTTTCTATGCTATGCTATACCTTGTATCTGAGCAAATACAAATCGTATATTTTCAGATTCAGCATAGAATTTTGCGTGTATAGTAATAGTACTAATTTTGAGTGAATCTGATGATTTAGTATTTTTTATGTTTTTTGGGGGTCCCTTAGGACTTTTTTTGAGTGATTGATTTTTTGTGCAGATCGACTTGAAATCAACAGAGTATACTAATCTGAGTATTCAGAATCGACTGGCGTTCGCAGAATTACTCTATCTTCAACCGTTTGCGAGTTGAAAAGTTCATCTTGAGAAGAGAATTGTTGACGTTTTATTCCTTTTTTATGCTATCAGCATGAAATTTTGGGTATATAGTACAAATTTTGAGTGAATTTGATGATTTTGTATTTTTTATGATTTTTAGAGGTCTACCCCTTTGGACTTTTGGCCTTTTTTTATCTAATTGATTTTCAATCCCGATCGACTCGAAATCCACAGAGTATACTAATTTGAGCATTCTGGATCGACTGGCGTTCGCAAAATACCTTATATCTGAGCAAATACAAATGATATATTTTCAGAATCAGCATGAAATTTTGGGTATATAGTACAAATTTTGAGTGAATCTGATGATTTTGTATTTTTTATGATTTTTAGGGGTCTACCCCTTTGGACTTTTGGCCTTTTTTTATATAATTGATTTTCAATCCCGATCGACTCGAAATCCACAGAGTATACTAATTTGAGCATTCTGAATCGACTGGCGTTCGCAAAATTACTCTATCTTCAACCGTTTGCGAGTTGAAAAGTTCATTTGAAGTTGAGAAGAAAATTGCTGATGTTTTATGCCTTTTTTATGCTATACCGTGTATCGGAGCAAATACAAATCATATATTTTCAGAATCAGCATGAAATTTTGGGTATATAGTACAAATTTTGAGTGAATCTGGTGATTTTGTATTTTTTATGATTTTTAGGGGTCTACCCCTTTGGACTTTTGGCCTTTTTTTATATAATTGATTTTCAATCCCAATCGACTCGAAATCCACAGAGTATACTAATTTGAGCATTCTGAATCGACTGGCGTTCGCAAAATTACTCTATCTTCAACCGTTTGCGAGTTGAAAAGTTCATATGGAGTTGAGAAAAAAATTGCTGACGTTTTATGCCTTTTTTATGCTGTACCTTGTATCTGAGCAAATACAAATCATATATTTTCAGAATCAGCATGAAATTTTGGGTATATAGAACAAATTTTGAGTGAATCTGATGATTTTGTATTTTTTATGATTTTGGCCTTTTTTTATATAATTGATTTTCAATCCCGATCGACTCGAAATCCACAGAGTATACTAATTTGAGCATTCTGAATGGACTGGCGTTCGCAAAATTACTCTATCTTCAACCGTTTGCGAGTTGAAAAGTTCATTTGAAGTTGAGAAGAAAATTGCTGACGTTTTATGCCTCTTTTATGCTATACCGTGTATCGGAGCAAATACAAATCATATATTTTCAGAATCAGCATGAAATTTTGGGTATAGAGTACAAATTTTGAGTGATTTTGATAATTTTGTATTTTTTATGATTTTTAGGGGTCTCCCCCTTTGGACTATTGGCCTTTTTTTATATAATTGATTTTCAATCCCGATCGACTCGAAATCCACAGAGTATACTAATTTGAGCATTCTGAATCGACTGGCGTTCGCAAAATTACTCTATCTTCAACCGTTTGCGAGTTGAAAAGTTCATTTGAAGTTGAGAAGAAAATTGCTGACGTTTTATGCCTCTTTTATGCTATACCGTGTATCGGAGCAAATACAAATCATATATTTTCAGAATCAGCATGAAATTTTGGGTATATAGTACAAATTTTGAGTGATTTTGATAATTTTGTATTTTTTATGATTTTTAGGGGTCTCCCCCTTTGGACTATTGGCCTTTTTTTATATAATTGATTTTCAATCCCGATCGACTCGAAATCCACAGAGTATACTAATTTGAGCATTCTGAATCGACTGGCGTTCGCAAAATTACTCTATCTTCAACCGTTTGCGAGTTGAAAAGTTCATTTGAAGTTGAGAAGAAAATTGCTGACGTTTTATGCCTCTTTTATGCTATACCGTGTATCGGAGCAAATACAAATCATATATTTTCAGAATCAGCATGAAATTTTGGGTATATAGTACAAATTTTGAGTGATTTTGATGATTTTGTATTTTTTATGATTTTTAGGGGTCTGCCCCTTTGGACTATTGGCCTTTTTTTATATAATTGATTTTCAATCCCGATCGACTCGAAATCCACAGAGTATACTAATTTGAGCATTCTGAATCGACTGGCGTTCGCAAAATTACTCTATCTTCAACCGTTTGCGAGTTGAAAAGTTCATTTGAAGTTGAGAAGAAAATTGCTGACGTTTTATGCCTCTTTTATGCTATACCGTGTATCGGAGCAAATACAAATCATATATTTTCAGAATCAGCATGAAATTTTGGGTATATAGTACAAATTTTGAGTGATTTTGATGATTTTGTATTTTTTATGATTTTTAGGGGTCTACCCCTTTGGACTTTTGGCCTATTTTTATCTAATTGATTTTCAATCCCGATCGACTCGAAATCCACAGAGTATACTAATTTGAGCATTTTGAATCGACTGGCGTTCGCAAAATTACTCTATCTTCAACCGTTTGCGAGTAGAAAAGTTCATCTGGAGTTGAGAAAAAAATTGCTGACGTTTTATGCCTTTTTTATGCTATACCGTGTATCGGAGCAAATACAAATCATATATTTTCAGAATCATCATGAAATTTTGCGTATATAGTACAAATTTTGAGTGAATCTGTTGATTTTGTATTTTTCATGATTTTTCAGAATTTCTCTAGGTATTTTTTACCGTTCTCGAGTTGAAAAGTCACTAGAGTCGAATGGGGTCATTATTTTTCAACATATTTTTTTCATTATTTCTCTATCTATTTTTGAAAATGTCACTTTTTCAAATGAGCATATCGAATTTGAAGTTGATTCCAAGTCAATTAAAGATTTCATAGGCTTTGTACGAAACTTGACTCATGAAAATTACTGGAAGTCTGTTTTTGAAATTGATCACGTACGTAATTCTCAAAAAATCAATTGTGCGTAATATTTTATATAAAGGATGTTCCATTTGCAATAACACTTGTACTTTCTAATTCAAGCGGCAACACTGTATTGATGAAAATTTCTCATTTGAATAGAGCATGTTTAATTACCCATGGCCACAAATTTTCGTAATGATCTATCTCTCTGTTCTCCAGATACTTCTAATGTTCCATCCTCCCTGAATAACACGGTATATTCTATAAAAATCCTAGCAATAAGTTTCCCCTTTTTACTCGATTTTCTTACAACACCTTTCATTTGATAGCATACATACTTGTTGATGCATATTTTGTGATGAAAAACAGCAACAATCATTATATCACAGAATGTGGTTCAAAATTGCTTCCTGTTTGTGGAAGGTAATAACTGTCGAGGTATTTTCTAAACTGGTATATGTGGATCATGCAAATGGCTGTTATTTTGTCGGAATCCAATCATGCCATCATATTAATAACCTACCTATTAACAGTGGTTGTTCCGTGATGCAAACTACTTTTGTTTACATTATTCATCACATCACAGTTATGATGCCTTCAACTATGACAAATGTGAAAAAGTCGATACACTCGCTAATGAGATGAAATCGACTCTTTTTCCTCAATTTCCGAATTGGAGCAATGAATAAAATGATGTGTTCTATGAGACAAAATGACACAATAAAAAGCATTTACTTACCTTTTTTTCTGGAGCACTTGAAAATCTCCCAAAAATAGACCAATTTACTCACGATTGTTTGGGAAGCACTGGTTTCATTCATTAGTTCCTAGTGCCTATCTTCTAGTATTGTGTTTACTAGGTACTCGTATTCTCGCACCTTGCCAGTTATTACATTTGGCTTCGAAGTGAACCGAAATAAAAACACTGAATTAAATCAAAATGAGGTATTCTCATTTCATAACAGGGGATCAAAAAGGTACTGATAATAAACGAAATTTGATTTCACAACAGGTGTTCGAAATGACCGCCACCACTTTCTATGCAGTCTCGCACGACGAAGTAACAAGTCGCAAGCACGCTGAAAACTACCTTTTTGTCGCATCTGTTGAACGGCGTTGTTATTGTTCCAACTACCTACCTAATTTGTTCGAAATTTTCGTCTATTATCCGATTGAAATATCGAGTTCCTGAAAAAGTACTCCAATTGCGAATAACATGTGCGTAATACCTAACAACACTGACATTTTCCATTGTAGTGAGTCCAACAGGGATTGTAGGAATTTCGAAAAACAGAGACGGGGAATAAATTGAAAGAAAAATTCCTCAAAATACAATCAGCTACCTCATAGATGATCAATGACAAGTTGCAATCAATAACTGCAAATTGTGTAAAAATTATTATCAAACTCGTAATTCCGCTTGGGCCAGAATTGTTCGTATTTTTCATACGCAGAAGACATATAGTCATCATTTTTAATTATATAAAAACCCTTTGGACAGCCTTCTCATCACAAATGCCAATCGACCAAGCGTCAACAATATACACATGCTCGACTGACAGTGAATTGAAAATCATGACATGTTTGGCCTAGACATTAGCTGTTTCGCTGCTTCAAAGTGGGGGTAAACTGAAGCGTACTCTGCAAAATGGTCGTTTAAATACTTAATAAATTATGACAGAGATAAAAACATTAGTCATTTGAATTCAAACCATAACAAAAAAATTATTCAGTCATTATCTTTGATTCCTTGGAGGTAAATTTATTCCCACTGAATATTCAGCAGTAATATCTCGACAAAATGCAGAATTTTCGAAAAATACTTTTGCCTTGATGGCTCGAAAACTGTGTTGCTTAGAAACACCACGAGAGCTTTCTCGAGTGGTGTTTTGTACAGCAACACAGTTTGAGCGACTGGCAAGGTGAAAGTATTTCAAAAATTCTGCATTTTGAAGGGATATTCGATCAGACAATTTCACGAATACATTAAATTATTATGGACTAATTGCGTATTCCAGGAAAGGTTCATCATGTGTCATTAATGTCAATTGAAGAGTTGAACCGTCAAACTGACGTTTCTATATTTACCGTGATTGTCGTAACTATGGAAATGTATACACAAGCTAGAAACGAAACACCGTTTTAAAAATACCACGGGCTGGAGGAAGTGTTTTCAAAAAGTCCTGTTCTCATTGGTTCGAAATGAGAAAATTATGGCATTTGATTGGATTATATAATATGAGGGAAATTGTCACTAGAATCCCGGTATTATCAAGTTTATTGGTTTCCAAATATTCTGACTCTTATTTCTATCCTCGTTCGATACGATGCCACTCTCCTCACTTGTTTTCATTTAAATTTTTTGTTTGACATTGTCAACATCAACCCAGTTTGACAGAAAATGATAAATAAATACCTCTTCAGATTCCATTTTTTAACTGCCTGAATTATTATATTGGGCTGAATCAGATTCCTTTACTTTTCGAATTAGTTGTGATAGTTAAAAATATTTTGAACAACAAGGAATAAGAATTTGATATTGGGTACGCATGTGTAACTTAATTATACCTTTAAGAATAATAGTCATAAAAAATTAGGATTGCCATTCGAAAAAATTGTCGACGACGTCATATCTCAAATTTACTGTATAACATTTTCTTACATCAAAATACTTATCGTCTCATCCGAGCATATTCCCAACACAAAAACTGTCTTTGATTTACTGAATTATTCCAATTTAGAGACTCACACTGTACATTCATCGATGCATTTTCGAAATAAATCGATAGGACTGAAAAAAATATACTCAAATCACTTTGTTTGCATGTTCTGTTCAATATAAACGTCAAGGTCAAAGCCAGTCTGATAAAAACCCCAGAAATCATGAATTTAAAAGAAACTACACCTTGAAATTAATTGACAACTGATATGCATGGCATCAGACTTCCTATTATTGCTATCGCTAAAAAACATTCGTTCTTAGTAACGGTCTTTTACAAAATTACGTCACGTACCTATTAGCAATATTATCAGAAAAAGATTTACCACGGAATGGCTCATAAAATGTTATGTGTACGATTTCAACGCTAGTGATTTTTTGCATTGACTATTTTACTTAAAAATCAACTTTTTAGACTCAACACAATAATAATAATAATAACTCCCCCACGGACGTGGGAAGTGTTTACTGGGGTTAATGACACACCAGCGCTCCCTCCGGTTGTATCGGAGCTCCGGAGACAGGGCCTTACTGATACATTCCTTATGGAAAAAAAAATTATGATAATATTTCTCTGAGTATCCGCAACCACATAACGTAGATAATCCAGTTCTAGCGCAGTTTGAAGTTTTCTGCTACCTAGCAACAACAAACCAGTAGCACCTTTATCCATTATCTCAAAAGGCACTCAACACCAAGCTTATTGTGAATTTTCTACGATTCCGAATTCAATTTATGATGAAACGATATTATTCAACTTCACAAAGCCTGGTTGTCTGTCTTCTGTCTGTCTTCTGCCTGTCTTCTGTCTGTCTTCTGTCTGTCTTCTGTCTGTCTTCTGTCTGCCTTCTGCCTGTCTTCTGTCTGTCTTCTGTCTGTCTTCTGTCTGTCTTCTGTCTGTCTTCTGTCTGTCTTCTGTCTGTCTTCTGTCTGTCTTCTGTCTGTCTCCTGTCTGTCTTCTGTCTGTCTTCTGTCTGTCTTCTGTCTGTCTGTCTTCTGTCTGTCTTCTGTCTGTCTTCTGTCTGTCTTCTGTCTGTCTCCTGTCTGTCTTCTGTCTGTCTCCTGTCTGTCTTCTGTCTGCCTTCTGTCTGTCTTCTGTCTGTCTTCTGTCTGTCTTCTGTCTGTCTTCTGTCTGTCTTCTGTCTGTCTTCTGTCTGTCTTCTGTCTGTCTTCTGTCTGTCTTCTGTCTGTCTTCTGTCTGTCTTCTGTCTGTCTTCTGTCTGTCTTCTGTCTGTCTTCTGTCTGTCTTCTGTCTGTCTTCTGTCTGTCTTCTGTCTGTCTTCTGTCTGTCTTCTGTCTGTCTTCTGTCTGTCTTCTGTCTGTCTTCTGTCTGTCTTCTGTCTGCCTTCTGTCTGTCTTCTGTCTGTCTGTCTTCTGTCTGTCTTCTGTCTGTCTTCTGTCTGTCTTCTGTCTGTCTTCTGTCTGTCTTCTGTCTGTCTCCTGTCTGTCTTCTGTCTGTCTTCTGTCTGTCTTCTGTCTGTCTGTCTTCTGTCTGTCTTCTGTCTGTCTTCTGTCTGTCTTCTGTCTGTCTCCTGTCTGTCTTCTGTCTGTCTCCTGTCTGTCTTCTGTCTGCCTTCTGTCTGTCTTCTGTCTGTCTTCTGTCTGTCTTCTGTCTGTCTTCTGTCTGTCTTCTGTCTGTCTTCTGTCTGTCTTCTGTCTGTCTTCTGTCTGTCTTCTGTCTGTCTTCTGTCTGTCTTCTGTCTGTCTTCTGTCTGTCTTCTGTCTGTCTTCTGTCTGTCTTCTGTCTGTCTTCTGTCTGTCTTCTGTCTGTCTTCTGTCTGTCTTCTGTCTGTCTTCTGTCTGTCTTCTGTCTGTCTTCTGTCTGTCTTCTGTCTGTCTTCTGTCTGTCTTCTGTCTGTCTTCTGTCTGTCTTCTGTCTGTCTTCTGTCTGTCTTCTGTCTGTCTTCTGTCTGTCTTCTGTCTGTCTTCTGTCTGTCTTCTGTCTGTCTTCTGTCTGTCTTCTGTCTGTCTTCTGTCTGTCTTCTGCCTGTCTTCTGTCTGTCTTCTGTCTGTCTTCTGTCTGTCTTCTGTCTGTCTTCTGTCTGTCTTCTGTCTGTCTTCTGTCTGTCTGTCTTCTGTCTGTCTTCTGTCTGTCTTCTGTCTGTCTTCTGTCTGTCTTATGTCTGTCTTCTGTCTGTCTTCTGTCTGTCTTCTGTCTGTCTTCTGACTGCCTTCTGTCTGTCTTCTGTCTGTCTGTCTTCTGTCTGTCTGTCTTCTGTCTGTCTGTCTTCTGTCTGTCTGTCTTCTGTCTGTCTTCTGTCTGTCTTCTGTCTGTCTTCTGTCTGTCTTCTGTCTGTCTTCTGTCTGTCTTCTGTCTGTCTTCTGTCTGTCTTCTGTCTGTCTTCTGTCTGTCTTCTGTCTGTCTTCTGTCTGTCTTCTGTCTGTCTTCTGTCTGTCTTCTGTCTGTCTTCTGTCTGTCTTCTGTCTGTCTTCTGTCTGTCTTCTGTCTGTCTTCTGTCTGTCTTCTGTCTGTCTTCTGTCTGTCTTCTGTCTGTCTTCTGTCTGTCTTCTGTCTGTCTTCTGTCTGTCTTCTGTCTGTCTTCTGTCTGTCTTCTGTCTGTCTTCTGTCTGTCTTCTGTCTGTCTTCTGTCTGTCTTCTGTCTGTCTTCTGTCTGTCTTCTGTCTGTCTTCTGTCTGTCTTCTGTCTATCTTCTGTCTGTCTTCTGTCTGTCTTCTGTATGTCTTCTGTCTGTCTTCTGTCTGTCTTCTGTCTGTCTTCTGTCTGTCTTCTGTCTGTCTTCTGTCTGTCTTCTATCTGCCTTATGTCTGTCTTCTGTCTGTCTGCCTACTGTCTGTCTTCTTTCTGCCTCCTATCTGTCTTCTGTCTGTCTTCTGTCGGTCTTCTGTCTGTCTTCTGACTGTCTTCTTCTGTCTGTCTTCTGTCTGTCTTCTGTCTGTCTTCTGTCTGTCTTCTGTATGTCTTCTGTCTGTCTTCTGTCTGCCTTCTGTCTGTCTTCTGTCTGTCTTCTGTCTGCCTTCTGTCTGTCTTCTGTCTCTCTATATCAAATCTTGCGATTCATTTTTGACACACTAATTTCAATGTTGGCACAGTAATGTAGGTCTGATGACAATATAAAAAAAATTGGAGGGTAGGGGGAGGTTGAAGGGTGTAAAGGGGATAAATTCATAGCTATGGAACCAAAACAGATACACGATCATGCGGTTTTCACATTTATATTTTGATGTGGTGAAAATAAATTGAAAAAAAATACGGTAGTGGGTGAGGGGTGTAAAGGAGGGAAATTCAGAACTTTGGAATTAAAACAGATATAAACATTCGGTTTTCAGATTCATGATTTGATCCGGTGGCAATACAATTTTATGAAAAAAAACGGAATTGGGGCGTTGTTCAGAACTTTAATATCCAACCAATAACAGATACGAACATGCGGTTTTCGGATTTATGTTTAAGGAAGGGCAAGCTTATGTTGCATTGAGTCATGGGGCATTGCTAGAAATGGAGAGGTTACGAAAGCAATAATTATACAACCTGCATTTTCTTTTCATTAAGACTGAAAAGTAAAAAATTAAATAAATAAGTACAATTTTTTAAGTTAAACGCTTTTATTAATAAATGGCCCCTAAAAGTAAAAAATATCTTTAATAATCGTGCTACGATTTTATATCGAACTCAAAAATATATAATGTAACATTAATGCTATTGTTAAATATAGACTGTAGTAAACCGAGATCTGCTTTTACTTCCGGGCGTGAAAGCCTTCATTCTATGATCTGCCAAATTACTTTTTACCTTTAAGTGCTTAACTCAAAAATAGTTATTTGTTTTACTAGGCATAAAAGCACAATATTTAATGCCGCGGCTGGTGTTTCATAGCCGAGCGTAGCCAAGGCATTAAATCTGCTTTTCTGCCGTGTGAAACATATAATTTTTTCGTCAAATTTGTTCCAATTCCACGCAAAATCGACTTTTTCATATTTAAATTGCGTTTCAATATCAATATCCAAATAGCTAAATTATTTCATCAAAGGTAACTGGGCCCTGCGTTACTATGTTTACCGCTGATGACGTTTGTTGAATTTGTTTGTTTACTGTTTACTTTGTCATTGTCAATTATTATTACTTGGAAGGTTGCCTAGCAACGAACTTTTCTGCCTAGGCATTAAAAGTACAACTTCTAAGCCTGCCAATTGTCATTAAAAGGCCGCTTTTGATGTCATTTGGAGAAAAAAGTATTTATTTTATTCATACCAATGACATTGTGGATATGAACTCCATTTGTCAGCATTCTTTTATTCCATTTATTTATTTCAGAAACGTTGTGGAAAAAGATAGGAGAAAAAAACTTTCTCTATAATTTCGACAACTGACATTGGAAACTATCCGAGTTTCAAACTGACTAGATTCATATTTGGTTCTGTATTCGCATGTTTGGAAAACACAAATAATGAAAAAGTTATCCACCGTACTTCCCATAAACACATTTTCAAATTCATTGTCTGAAACACGAGGTCAATACTTATTCATTTCAGGAAAACAACATCTTCCGACCAACATTTCCTCACAATTGTTCGTGATGATCAACAAATTCCTTTGACCTTTCACGACTGAAACAAAGGACTGCAATGACGTCAACCTCACGTCTTCGAAAAAATATGTCCCGGAGTTATAAATGAACTGTTCTATCGATCGTTCTATCGCCGAAAAGCCGTTATGAGTAAACAATAAACAATAGATTTGTTCACGAAAGATGTGTGAATGTTTACATGTTTTTCATAGAACCGAAAAGAATTGTCCGGAAACTAAATTGCTTGTTATCGTACTCATGCATTTCCAATCAAAACATGAGTTGCATGTCACAGAAGTCATGGATTTTAAATTTGTTGTGACTTCAACGGCGTATCAAAGCGATTCACATTCAATAACAAAAATAAAATTCGAGTTAAATTGTTTCGGACTTCCATTTCCTAAATAAGAGAGAAATTAATTCTCCACGGTTCAAGTCACTACGTTTCGATTGATCGTATATATAGGTACAATGGAATTACATCTGACATTCATTCGTGCAATGTTCCTCCAAAAACAACAAGTTCTAGTTCAATATATGTTTGCATTACCTGCATTATATCATAAATTGTTACTGGTAATTGTGTTGAATCTTCAAAATAGAAACACCCTCTCTTCCATGGAAATACTGTTGATATGTAATGACAACAACAATTTCTATAATGTAAATTCAATTCAGTAAATAAAGAAACCACTAGTTCCTACGCCGAGCCATTCTTATTATTGGAAATATTTACACTTCCATAAGCGCCATATTACTAGATTACACAACGGAAGCAAGCTAACACAAGCGATGGCGATCAAGACAGTTTTATGGTTTCTTTCCGTTATAGATAATTGAACTTGAAACCCAACTATCATTATGTTAGCCTATCGAAGACCTACAAATTGACAAAGGTTATCCTGTTATGGCGACATTTTCCCAGCCAGAGACTGGAGATGAATGTTTTTTATGTTTCCTTCCAACACTCGGACTGAATGTGATAACGTGTCTTTTCACTTCTACCAATTTATTCGATGATGTAAAAAAAATACTGTGTATAAGTTCAAATGTTTCCGCTTGTCATTCATGTAAAACAAATGAGTGACCTTAAACTTTGTGCCTTCGGAGAAAAAGGTCTTCATCAGTCCTTGATGGTGGTGCAAGAGTACACGCATGCTATCGGAAAGGAGTTTGGGATCGACAAATGTGCCACGGTTCATCTTAAAAGAGGACGATGCGAGGAATACAGAGAGGACGTTCAGCTCGTAGACGGAGGCATTCTACAACATCTGGATGCCGGAGAGACGGTGGAACAACGCCACATTCAAGAGGTAGCTACTGTCAAAAACTCTCTCCGCGGCAAGTATCAGCACAAACTCCGACAGATCTGGTCTTCAGAACTGTCGGGGAAGCAGAAAGTTGCTGCAACTAATATGCTTGCCGTTCCGATTCTACTTTACTCCTTTGGAGTAATGAAATGGACTCAGGAAGAGCTGCGACAACTCGACGTAAAAACTCGCAAAATGATGCATCTTTATAGAAGCTTGCATCCTAAATCGTCTGTTCCACGGTTATACTTCCCCAGACAACGAGGAGGCCGTGGACTTTTGAGTTTGGAGTGTCTTCATAACAGAATGGTACTGGATGGAGCCTGTACAGTCATCAGGAGTGCGGATCCCCTTCTCTGCTTGGTATGCGATCATGAAAGAGCAGGGATTGGAGCATTTCTTTTCAAGGCCGATGAACTTGGTCTGGTATTCGACGCTGAACGGACGAACCCAAACTCTGTCACCGAGTTGGAACCCGTTCAGCAGAAAGTACACGTCAAAGCTGCGGAGAGTGAGAGGCTCCTACAGCTACATGAGGATAAGCCAATGCATGGGGTCTTCTTCAAGATCACTGAAGACCTTGGCTTATCCAGAAACCTGACCTTCACTTTTCTCAGGTCAAATACGCTGAAGTCGGAAACCGAGGGATTCAAAATGGCTTGCCAGGAATTTGTCTTCAACACCCTCGTCTACCGCAGTCGCGTGATGGGTATAGAGGTCCCTGGCACTAGATGCAGAGAGTGTCGTGGGGCAGCTGAGATCATAATGCATTTGCTGTCAGCTTGTCCAGCTTATGCGGTCCCAGCCGATATCCACAGGAATAACGAGGCCCTACGAGTGTAGTACTACCATCTACGATACTCGTACCGTGTAGACAAAACAACAGTGTTGCCTTATGCTCCGGGGGATATTGAGTCCGTTATGGAGAATGAGAAGTGCAGATTCTCTTGGAACTACTCATTCCCCACCCTCAGGCAAATACAAGCCATTAAGCCTGATGTAGTCCTCCTCGACCATTAAAGTAGGACGATTTCCGTCATTGAGTTTTCAGCTCCTGGCGAAACGAACATCGTCCGAAAAGAGGAGGAAAAACGGACTAAATATCGAGATCGACTCTTTGAACTCCGCAGGCTTTACCCAAACCATTCTGACAAGATGGTGGTTCTGATAATAGCGGTTCTTGGTGGAATGATGGACACACTGTTCTGAAACTTGAAAATCATACCGGCTTGCCATGATGTGGCAGACAACTTAGCCGGAAGAATGCAGAAGGCCGTAATTCTTGGTTCACTCCGCCTTCTCAGGGCACTCTCGGACCCAGTAATCACTCACCCCACGGGTGTCGGGAGTGTTCATTGAGGTTAATGACACACCAGCGCGCCCTCCGAAAGTGTCGGGGCTCCGGAGACAGGGCCTGTCTGGGTAATTCCTAACAAAAAAAAAATAATAATTTATATCTTTAAGACAGTTACAAACCGTATAGAAAAAGTCAATTGTTTAGCTAAAATGTGTACCTACACATACAAAATAAAAATTAAATTAAAATGGTACTAAATTATATATTCTGGGGGCCAGATGACTGGGAGATTGCTGAGTTACTTTGAGTTTTCCGAATGGAATTGAAAAATGATTTTTTTGTCTTGTATTGAAATTATGATTTTGTTTGTTTCTCACATATATTTCATCATTATTTGTGAATACTAGTATGCTCAACTCTGATATAACTAAACAAGGCAGTGTTAATATTCTTAGATTTTTTTAATACATCGTGAGAAAGCCCCGTCATTGATCGTAAAATTCGTTTTTGTGTCACAAAGACATCTTTCGTTAGGGTAGATAGACCCAAAAAAATTGTCCCGTATCGTAGCCTACTCTCAACTTAGTAGAGCTTAGTAGAGCTGTGTCAATTGGTCAACATTGAGTAGGTGCCGTAAACTTCTGAACTGAAATGTAATCGAATTCAATTTGAGATCAGGTAATTGCAGTGAGTCTTCCAGTTGAGATTTTAACTTGAAAATAATAGGAATTTCTTCTGCATATGAATAATCCGCATATTCAAAAGACATGACGAATAAATGCCTTTCGATAAATGTAACCATAAAAAATACTGAGCGAAGATCGAGATAAAGAAATCCTTCATAGCTGACACGTGAATCACGTTGCGAAAAATTCCTCGCGGGTGATAACATAGATGACTCCGTGATATGTGCGGAAATATTCCAGCAACGACCTTTCCATATTTTTATCCATCAGATACTGATATCATTAGCATTATTGATTTGGTCTGGAGATATTATCATTGCAAATTTGTTTGTGGGCAAATTAGGCATACCTATGTGTAATTTCTAGAAATACGACCCTGAATTATAACGATGACAGTAGGCAGGTACAGAAAAAGTTGGGTGTGATTAGTGAATTCATTAAAGAAATCATTTGGTCATGTATGAATTATTTTCTATTCATTGCTGTAATATCTCTACCATGCAATATTTTTCCAATGCTGGTTATCTAAATGGTTATTGTCTGGATTTTTAGGAAACTGTTATGTGAATATTGCCGATATGAAATACATGCGCGATAAAAAGTGAACTGCAGAATAGAAGTACGTTGAAATCATGTAATACAGAGTGGCCACTATTTCGATAGGATTGTATTATGGTCCGGGAAATACTGTCAGTATTTTATCTCCGACTCGAATGTGATTGAGTAGTGTTTCACCATTACTGCGTACTCGAAATCGGAAGTCAGTCAGCGTGACCGTGGTGGGTGTGGGCGTGGTGGGAGGCGGTGAAGCTCGTCGGAAAAATTTCGAAAAAAAGTGACTGATCTTCACGTGAAACTTTGTTAAAATGTGAATTATTCATAATTATAAGTGAAAATAGGCGTCAGTCACGTTCCCGATGGGGGAAACATCGTCAGTCAGGCGTTTGAAGTGATCGGAAATACTGAAGTAACCGATCTTCACTTAAAATTTTCTAGAATGATTATTTCAATCAGACTTAACATTGAAATGGACGTCAGTCAAGTTTATAGTGGTGGATTCTGCGTCAGTCAGGCTTCCAAAGTAGAGGGCAGTGCCAGCTTCCTTTGGCGCGCTATATCTAATGCAGTTCGGCTGACGATTATTTATCGAATGTGCATAACAATTTCTTATTTAGTTATTAATTGTCAAGTGATATAAATAGGAATAGGAAGAGGTTTTCAGTTCCCGATATTTGCCTTGTTACATATTTCATTTGTTTGCTTGGTTTTTGGGAATCAACTGCATTGTTTTTTTCGTATTAGACACGCAGATTTTTCAATGAGAATGCAGGTAAGAGCTAAAGTTCCCTTGCTGATAAATTATGGTCTACGGTGCTCTCGCATTCCAGCTTTGCAAAGGTATCTCACTGCTCTTTTTTGTAAAACAAACACTGATTGAACCGGTTGTTGGCTAAAGAACAGAATCACTCAAAAGAAGTCCAAAAAATCATGAAAAATACAAAACCATCGGTTCAGTTGAAATTCGCACTGAATACGCAAAATTGCATGTAAATTCCGAAAATATTTCATTTGTTTATGGTCAGACCCCTAAAAATCATGGAAAATACAAAATCATGAGATTCAGATGAAATTCGCACTATATACGCAAATTTCCGAAAATATTTCATTTGTTCATGGTTAGATACAAGGTTTAGCATAAAAAACAAATAAAACATCAAAAATGTCCACGCACTATCTTTTCGAGAATTATCAACCCGAATGAAATCTTTAATTGAGAAGGAAACGACTTCAAATTTGGTGTAGGTACCTACATATTCAGAAAAGATTGAATTTTCAGAAAATTATTGAAAACATTATTTAGGAAGTTCGAGGATGGAAATTTCCCCATTCAACTTCAGACAAACTTTTCAACTTGAGAACAGTTCTAGATAGAGGAATCCTGCTGGCTTCAATCGATACAGAACTATCTAATTAGTATGTATTCCATAGATTTCAAGTCAATTGGCAAAAAAAACAGAGTTACTCGAGTTAAGTCCAAAGGGATGAACTCCTAAAAATCATGAAAAATACAAAAGCATCAGATCGAGCATCAGATTCATATGAAATTCGCACTATATACGCAAAACTTAATGTAAATTCCGAAAATATATCATTTGTTCATTGTCAGTTACAAGGTTTAGCATAAAAAACGAATGAAATGTCAAAAATTTCCACGCACTATCGAATTTTCGAGAATTTTCAACCCGAAATTGCACAGATTCCGTAAAAGGCCCATGAAATCTTCAATTGAATATAATAATAATAATACTCCCTCACAAACACTCGTTGAGTATACCCAAAGGCATAGCCTTTGCGGGTAGAGGACGGCTATTATTATTATTCGCCGTGGCGCTTATTTTTGGTGGCGTATTCACTTTTCAGCTGTAAGAAAACCCGGAAAACCTACAGCACACGAATAGGACAAGATTTCAAATTTGGTGTTCATATTTAGAAAAGATTGAGATTCAGAAAACGGATACAAAAATAATTTAAAAAATTTGAGGATGGAAGTGACCCCTTTCAACTTCAGAAGAACTTTTCAACTGGAAACCACTTCGAGATTCGAATTATCGAATTAGTATATTTCATGCATTTTGAGTCAATCGGCAGATAAACAGAATTACTCGATAAAACTGTAAAATACAAAACCATAAGATTCAGATGAAATTCGCACTATATACGCAAAATTTCATGTAAATTCCGAAAATATTTCATCTATTCTTGGTTAGATACAAGGTTGAGCATAAAAAACGAATAAAACGTCAAGAATTTCCACGCACTATAAAATTTTCGAGACTTTTTAACACGAAATTGCCGAGGTTTCTTAAAAGGCATATGAAATCTTTAATTGGCTAGGAAACGACTTTTAATTTGGTGTGCTTTTTCAGAGAAGATTGAGTTTTGAGAAAATTAATGGAAATATAATTCAAGAAATTTGAGGATGGTAATGACTCCTTTCAACTTGAAAACAGTTCGAGATAAAGCAATTCTGCGAACGTCAATCGATTCAGTATTATCAAATTAGTATATTTTATGAATTTACTCGAAAAAAGGTTAAAGGGGTAGACTGCAGTTGTTTTTTGATAAAAAACGATAAATGGGGAATTCAGTTGTGATAAACAATGTTTAACATCGAAATATTCGAAATACGACTTTCGTTGGAATTGAGCAATTCTTTAGCATTTATTGTAGTAAAATTATCGGGTTGAGGTTCTTAAAGCCGTTTTCGCATTAACTTTTTGAGTAAATTTCAACAAATAGGGTATCATTAGAAAGATAATTTTGTGCCCGTTCAAATTATATATCACCTGACCCCACTTAAAATTTTAGTGTTGAGGGCACAGGTTGAAGAATGTGTCTAAAATGTGTCCCCCTCAAAAGCAAAATTCACGTGTCCGGGCATTTTTACTTTAAATTAAAAAAAGAAGGGAATAGCTAGGTGCTAACTTTTCGTTGAACCACTCTGAACAATATACTATTGTTGAAATACTTCTGTTCGATAAAAGGCAAAATGTACAAGACAAACATCAGTTTGTATGCGAGATTGCATAATGAAATTACGAAAATACGATTGCATTCAAACGTTGCAACAAAAAATAAGCTGGGAACAGATTTCCATACAAACGGTACTAGAGACAAAAACGATTACAATGGTAATCGTTGTGTGAACACCCTGTTTTCGTTCTGCGCGCTTCAGTACTGCTAGTAATAAACACTCATGAATCGGAACTGTTTCGAGAGCATTTCAGTTATCCATTAGTTATAATAATGAATCAGGAAAACCGATGAATACCTATAATTGAAGATGTTCAAGTTCAGTTGACAAGGCAGTTCAAGTCAGAACGAAGCCAGTCGAGATCAAGACATTACTTTTATCATGCACAGGGTGATCCAAAAACATAATTGTTGAAAATATTGTTTTTCTACTCATGTATATGAAAATTATATATATATATATAGTAATTGGCACCGCAAGCCTATAAGAATAATTTGTGCTTTTTTCATTAAATTATTGTCTAATATGTGTTGATTATGCATTCTTCTTGGGATAAATGAAAAATTTATTGTGAAAAATAGAAAAACTCAGTGTTTGATAGAAAAGTTCATCAAACTTGATTATTTTTTATGCTCCAAAATTCACTGAACGATTGTCGAATGATTATAACATTTTGCCCGAGAAAACTCCTACTTTTTTGTAACTGGAAAACTGAATACAAATGGTGGAAAAAGGAGATATTCCTTTTTCTCGGTGATGTATTCACATAATTTGCTTGGTTTGTGTTTTCTGTGCCTGAAAATCAACTCGTCAATTGTCGAATGACATTCAAATTTGTCGTGGAACGTTGAAATTTCCGGAAGCAGAAAAACTACTTGTAATTGGTAAAATTCCATTATTTCTAGTCTCTCTGTATTATCTACGCACTGTATGATGATTAAATATAATTTTATCGGACAGAAATTTATGGAACAATTGTCGAACTACGAAAACATATTTGTAGTGAAAATTCTCATTTATGAGTAGCCGGAAAATTACTTTAAAACGCTAAATACCTAATAGAGAAATTTCCTTTTCCTAGTAATACACACACATAATTTGATTAGATAATTTTTTCTGCGCCTGAAAACTGTCTCATCAGTTGTCGAGTGACAAAATCAAATTTGTCGTGGAACGTTGAAATTTCCGGATTTTCTGGCGCAGAAAAAATAAACCAATCAAAGTATGTGTGTGTATCACTGCAAAATGGAATATCTCACTTATTCAGCATTTCAAAGTAGTCTTCCGACTATGAATGAATGGGAATTTTTACAAAAATATGTTTTCATCATTCGACAAATGTTCCATAAATTTCCGGCTGAAAAAAATTATGTTTAATCAACATACAGTGCATAGGTAATATCGAGAATCCGGAAATATTATAATTTTATCAACAGGTAGTTTTTCCGCTTCAGGAAATTTTAACGTTTCAAATCAAATTTGATTTGGTCGTTCGACTATTTATGAGTTGAGGCACAGCAATAATAATCTAACCAAATGATATGTGTGTAATATTGAGAAAAAGGAATATCTCAATTTTCCACCGTCTGTATGTAGTTTTTCAGTTGTTTCAAAAAAATGAAAAAAGCTTAAATAATCCATATATCCATGCGGTATTGCCAATTACTCCAAATTTCCTCGTATATCAAGAATTCCAATGAAAAATACATATATAAGATGTAAAGATTTTTTGCATTGTTATATTAGTGGCAGTGCTAACTTAATATAGGTACAGTTAGCACAGCCACCCCATATAAAAAAAAAACGCGACAAATTTTTTTTCGACAAATTCTCAACAATTATTCGACAATTACTGAAATTGCTCTCATCGATTTTCCGGCAAGTGGCCTAGCTAACTTTATAATCATGAAAAATGATCAATTTTCAACCGGATACCCTATACATGAAAGTGACAGTTTTTCACTCTTTCAATGAAAATGAAGCAAAGGAACATTATCATGCGACCCGATGGGAATATACTAAAAGCAATTTGATGGATTTTTGACACTAATTACAGTTAATCTCACTACTTGACACTTGAATCAGCAAACGAACGCCACTTCGTTTGACAGTTTATAAACATTTACACGATTATATTCGAACTTCTCTCTATAACCATAATTAATATAGACTCTGATAGCGAAACTCCAGTATTTTATAAACAACATCTATCGTATCATAGTCGAGATGAAATACGTTATTTTCGTTCGTGAGATTGCCACACTCGCTCTGCCCCGCTTCGCTCTTGAACAAACTCTCACCTCACGAAAATAAAAACAGTATTTTCATCTCTTGTTTAGGTACCTACCATCCGGGAAGTAGTGCTTCCCGGACTGGGCCGGAAAATGCTACTTTCTCAAAGAAAAAGCGTCCGAGAAGCTAGAAGTGAGTACTTCCCGGATGGTTCCGGAAAAGTAATTGTTTTTGTCAAATCTAAATTCATCTGAATATTCGGTGACGTTTTTGCTGTTTTCTCCACTGATTGTCAAGGTAATCATTTCATAGGCAATAAGATGGCAATCAAAAATTGTTTCGCATTTATAAAAATCTCTCAATTTATGATTATGTTGACTGCAATTTCAGAAAAAACAGTGTGTGTACCTCGAAGTGAAAGCACATTCGCAGACTTAAATGCTTGGTGGCCATCGTCCGGGAATGTATTACTTTCACTACTAGATATACAATGTACAATTTTTCAATAGGGGAATAACTTGCATAGATCAGGAAATATAACTCATGAGTATATCCTAAATAGGTATGATGTGAGGATTACTCAATTATTTCACTACTAAATTGATTTGCGTCCAAGCACTTAGAGTTTTTCAGTGATCTCATCACATCCAAAACAAGGAAATTCCTGAAGTTGAGTAGGTAAACCAATATTAAAAGCTAGAAGAGAGTTTTTTATTCCATCAGCAATTTCTACAAACGAATCGTTAAAATTTTCAAGAGATATTGGTATGAGTACTTATAAGTCTTGTTTTTTATCCCATCGAGAATAAGTCAGTAGAGTCCTGACTCCGGAGACGGGGAGCACTGGTTATTAATAAACCCATTAAACAGACCCCACGTCCCTGTGGTGAAGACAAAGTCAAACTTATTGGCTTGTATTTGCCAGAGGGTGGGAAACGAGTAGTTCCAATACAACTCATTCTCCACAGTGGACTCAATATCCCACGGAGCATAAGGTAACACCGGTGTCTCGTCTATACCGTACGAGTGTCGAACGTGACCATTATGAGAATTCCTCGGCCACCGATCTCAGCCCACTTGATCTGAGGAAAGCAGATGTCAAATTTTTTGGATAAGTCAAGATTTTCAATAACCTTGAAGACAACCTCATGCATTGGCTCATTCTTGTGTAGCTGCAGGAGGGGTTTCAACTTGGTGACAGAGTTTGGATCATTACGTTCGGTGTCAAATACGAGACCAAGTTAATCGGTTGCAGGAGCTGCCGTCTTAAAAAAATGCTCCGATCCCTGCTTTCTCAAGAGATTATTCTTATTATTCCCTCAAAATTTATTATTTTCAAAATAATTTGGAGTGACTCACCTTCATTCAGAAAAATTTATGAAATTTAATTTCTGTAAACTGCATTTCTGAAGTTCTTGTGAGCTGAAATTTCTTCAGGATCTCTGGTTATATCAGCATGCAAATAATTTGTGATTTGACAGGTTTTGACTCAGTCTTTTCAAAGAATGATTAAACAATGCAATCGAAGGCTGTTTATTATAGGAAATGTTTGTTCTGTGTACTCCATTGTGATTTCATCGACTTCATTTATCTTTGCTTAATCATACTCGAAAAATTATGATATCATATATTTATATTCAAGATTCGAGCAGTTAGGTTTATATTTTCAGTTAAAATTTTCATTTCCAAAAATCTGTTGAAAAAGCTATCGACCAAATGTACCTAGGCATTTTTTGTTGAAATGTCAAACACGTAAAAACTGGAATATGACTGAATACCTAACTATTTGGCCCATCTAACCTCATGATATTACTTTCGATTGCTTCAGACTACGATATCTGAGTGCCCAAAATAATCAAGATTGACTACTTACTGCCTATGATGTTCGATAATAAAGAAGTGTTATTCAAAAGAGAACAGAATCATTGCTGAAAATTTGATGAATGTATTCCTACTTCACTAAAGGTACTAGTTTTGTCTTTTGTCTGAAAAAGTTAACAATAAGGCTGAAACACAATGGAAGTTTTATGTTTTTAGTTTTAATTTTCTTAATTTTGGATTTTTTTTTACGCGAAACTATCATTGCCATTCTCATTTTGATCACGCCTCATTAACAATCTTCTTGGTAAAATTCAAAATTCATTTTTCAACTCTGTTCTGCATCTTGTTTTATTTGTGAAATTGATATCCAAAATCCCAAAACATAAAACTTATTCCATAAAACTTCCATTGTGTCTGCGGCTTTATCAGGAGTAATGATCAACTCTTAAAACTTTGAAATGTTACTAGATATTAATCTCCCTAGTTAGTTATTCCTCGGGATTTCGTTATCTCGAGTTGTAACAAGAAAAAAAGCACACTGTACTCACCCTTATGAACGGTCTTCTTGGTAACTCTCCTAAATCTTCAGTGCAAACACAATTTCCGTCAATTTCGTCAATGGGTACGTTCTCACACATTTTCACATTTTTCACAGCACAATATTAATTTCTGGCCGAGCACGGATTTCCGTACAAAAAACTAGTTGTCTCTGAATCGTAGCGTTGACGCCGAAATCACCTAAATGTTCGAAAAACGCCGCGCGGGACTTCAAACTTCGAAAAGCGACTAACTACAAACACAATAGGCCACCTCTAGGCGAGCACTTTGAGGTTATCTCTGTTGAATTTTCAGTGGAACTGCGCGCACACGGCACAGGTAAACAAAACAGTCGAAGCCGGCGAGTCGTGTTGCAATTGCACGGCCACCTACGTTTGATTAGTCATAAGAGATTGCGGTGCATATGTCGGTCGATAATTTTCATGAGCTCAATCAAATGCTGGTTGTTCGGAGAGAAGTAGGTGCGGGCGAATCACAACAAACAAATCGCATTCGCGAGTTGCGAAGTAGCGAATTAGTTTTTGTTTCGCTAGGCTAGTACCGTGTGTCCACTTTTGACAATCACAATTGGAAACACGACGCCATCAACTTTTTTTAAGATGTATCTAGTGGGTAGATATTACCGATTGGAGGCCATTTAATCACCGCCCAAGAGTGTGTTTTTATTCCCATTATTCATAAACGTTCAACGACACTCGCGATCAACGAACTCACAAAAATTATAAACGCAAATGAGAAAAAGCCATTCACTTTTGCAAAACCTGAAGTTTCATGATTTCAGTAAAAACTGCTGACACAATTGAAGTTTCGTGAGGTTAGCATTGAGTTTTATGATTAAAAAGTTCATTGAAATGATCGGCGAACGTGATAATGTACAATCGGAAAATAACAAAAAATGTAAGATCGACTTCCATTAGACATCCTTATGGGATATCCTATCGTTCAGGGATATCCATGAGATATTGTTCACGAATATCCCTCAGATCGTAATCATGAACATCTACAAGATATCCACAAAGATGTCCATACGATGCTGCTCACAGATATCCAAAAGATATAATACTGACTATCATTGAAGAATATTCATAAGTTATTTTTCGGGGATATTCATATAAGATATTATTTATGCAAATAGACTCGAACTCGAACACGTTAATCTCAATATTGATTGACGAACTTTTATAGCTCGATTCGCAATATACAGGGCAATTCAAATTTGACCCCCACCATTGGGATCTCCTAAACTACAGGAGATACGTCGAAGCTTAAATTGGGGCAAAGTTGCGTATTCTGGTTCTTAACAAAATACTGATTTGAAACTTGGAAAATTCCGAGTATTTCCGAAAATATCGGGAAAAAACTGAAAATCGGAATTTTCGTTTTTATTTTTTTCTATCGGTATTTGACAACATAGCTCAAGTATCATTGATACTTTTTTTCAGCTACACGTTTTCATGTTCAGATTACTATCGGACGTTTCGTCTTCTGGCATTCATCATCAACTTTTTTTTCTGTTACGGGCGCCATATTGTTTTTTTATACAGAAAAATAGTGATTCTCATTCTGATTTCATTGATGTATAATTAGTTATGATTTGCACTTCTGAAACCACAGATATTAAAAAAAAACAACTTCATCTGAGATGGTCATGACTCCATCGAAAAAATTTGTTTAATAAACACTAGTTGTCAGAACTCATTAAACATCATAAGATTGCACAAATACTTCAGTCGAAATGTTCTCATTCTCAAATGAAGAAAAACGAGATATGTTGAAACTTTATTATAAATTTGATAGGAATAGTACGAAAACAACACAAATTTATTTTGAATTATATCCGGAAAGACAACAGCCGGATAGAACATTATTCGGAATTTTGGGCAAACACTTGGCTGAGTACGGTGCGTTTCAAAAAACAAGAATAAAATCATGAGCTTGCAAAAAATGCACAAAAAGTATTACAACTGTTCGAAATGATGGCCTTCCTCTCGAATACATAACCGAGCTCGTCGTCTCAAATTAAGAACAGCCCTAACAATATCCCTTCTTCTGATAGACCTGAATTGCGTGATGATATTGTCTCTAAGTTCATCTACTGTGTCATATTCTTGCTCTCCATAGATTCTGTTCTTTAAAGTGCCCCACAAGAAAGTACCCAAAACTGTAAGGTCAGGTGACCTTGCCGGCCACCTCATTGGTCCAGAATTTCCTAACCACCAATTAGGAAATCTTTGGTGTAAATATTCGCAAACTGCTCTTTTATTGTGTGGAGGAGCCCCGTCATGCTGAAACCAGCAGCTGTTATAATTAACAAGAGGAAACGTATCCATATATTCTTCGAATTCGTTTCTTAAGAACCGAAGATAGATTTCCCCGTTCGAAGTAGTAGAGAAGAAATGAGGTCCAAGTATTCGGTCGTCATAAATTCCAGCCCACACATTCAAACGAAACGGAACATGTGGTCTGACTTCTCTGAAGTGTCGTGGATTATTTTCACTCCAAATGTGCTCATTATTTCTATTAAAAACACCACAGTTCGAAAAAGTACTTTCGTCGGTCCAAATAATGTTTTTCAAGAAGTTTGTAGGGTGTACCCTATTCGAGAGCCAGCTACAAAATTCCATCCTTCTCTCAGGATCACCTGGATGTAATTTTTGTGAAATATGTATCTTATAACATTTCAAACCACTTTTTTTTAATTCCCTCCAAACGCTCGTCTGTGGCACATCCATTTCTGCCGAGACTTGATGTGTTGATTTGGAAGGATCTGCATTTATCTAAAAAAGTACCAAAAATAATTATACTTCTTCGAATATGAATTGAACAATTGATTCACCTCGGCTAATAAGTTACGTTTAATATTTTGTTCCATTCTACTTCCATATTTCATTCTTGGTTTTTGAAACGCACCGTACTCAGCCAAGTGTTTATCCAAAGTTCCGAATAATGTTCTATCCGGCTGTTGTCTTTCCGGGTATAATTCAAAATAAATTTGTGCTGTTTTCGTACTATTCCTATCAAATTTATAATAAAGTTTCAACATATCTCGTTTTTCTTCATTTGAGAATGAGGGCATTTCGACTGACGTATTTGTGCAAACTTATGATTTGTATAAAAAACAAAATGGCGCCCATAACAGAAAAAAAAAGTAGATGATGAAAACGTGTAGCTGAAAAAAAGTATCAATGAAAATGTTCTTTTGGTTTTGAGCTATGTTGTCAAATAACGATAGAAAAAAATAAAAACAAATATTCCGATTTTCAGTTTTTTTCCGATATTTCCGGAAGTACTCGGAATTTTCCAAGTTTCAAAACAGTATTTTGTTAAGCACCCCCAATGGTGGGGGTCGAATTTGAATTGCCCTGTATAGGATGATTACTATAGTCTCATTACTTACTACAATGGTCATTTTTGAAACAGATCACTCAGAAAATGACAATCTCAGGATAAAAGTCATGGAAAGGGACAATATGTGTTTGAATATATTGATATTTAAAATTGATCTTGTTCTCATAATTCATTTTATTAATTGCTTCAGATATTTATAGCTTTCTGTAGAATATCTCGTAAAGGATAGATATCCATTTCAAATACATAAAAATCCATATGAAATCCAAACTGATAACGGTCTAGGAAAAATATTATTTTCATAAAGATACAATTTGTAGTTGAAAGAGCGACCGTTTACTATGATCAGAATTGTTGAGTTGGTGGGAATTCGGTCGGGATGTTGGAGAAAACCAAATTTTAAATTATCCACGTTTCGAAACTATGTTATTTCATCTTCAGGACTATTTAGGGTGGTTCCCCGAGTTAAAATGAATTGGGAATGAATAACATCGACAGTATTTATATTTTTTTATGATTATGCCACTACTCTCTGCTGTTGATCTGGTGTATAAACGGAAATATGAGCAAAGAAGATCAAAGAAGGGGGTCACTGGCTGCAAGGAGAACCTTCTGATCGACAGATGCATCACGCAGGACACCGTGCACTACAAGCGTAACCTTCCAATGGCCTGGATCGATTATCGCAGGGCATTTGATACAATATCGCAAGAGCTCATATGCCTTGCGGTACCCGATCAAATAGTGAGATGCCGCTCTGGAGGAGTCGCTTCACCATAACATCTGGTCAAGTCAGAGTTCAAACAGAGCAGGTTATCTTTAGAAGGATCGTACTTCAGGGAGACTCCCTCGGCCCTCTTCTCTTCTGTATCACTATTGCCATTGTCCGTTGCACAACGGAAATCCCGCGGATACAACTGCGGCACCCACAGCAACCGGAGGCATAAGGTCACACATCTGTTTACATGGATGACCTCAAAATATATGCCTCCGCAGAAAATTACCTTAAGGATGGTGCAAGAGTACACGCATGCTATTGGAATGGAGTTTGGGATGGAAAAATATGCCACGGTTCTTCTCAAAAGAGGACGATGCGAGGAATACGGATAGGACGTTCACCTACCTAGGGGTGGAACAACGCCACACCCAAGAGGTAGCTACTGTTAAAAACTGTCTCCGCGGCAAGTATCAGCACAAATTCCGACAGATCTAGTCGTCAGAACTGTCGAAGAAGAACAACGATGCTGCAACTAATATGCTTGCCGTTCCGATTCTACTTTACTCCTTTGGAGTAATGAAATGAACTCAGGAAGAACTACGACAACTCGACGAAATAACTCGCAAAATGATGCATCTTCATAGGAGCTTGCATCCTAAATCGTCTGTTCCACGGCTATACTTCCCCAGACAACGGGGAGTCTGTGGACTTTTGAGTTTGAAGTGTCTACACAACTATTGGACGGAGCCTGTAGAGTCATCAGGAGTTCAGATTCTCTTTCCTGCTTAGTATGCGATCATGAAAAAGCAGAGATTGGAACAGTTCTTTTCAAGACAGCAACCCGAGCAGCCGATGAACTCGGTCTCGTATTCGACACTGAACGGACGAACCCAAACTCTGTCACCGAGTTGGAACCCATTCATTAAAGAGTCCACGTGAAAGCTGCGGAGTGTGACAGGCTTCTATAGCTACATAAGGATAAGCCAATGCATGGGGTCTTCTTCAATAACATTGTAGACCTTGGCTTATCCAGAAACCTGACCTTCGCTTTTCTCAGGGCAAGTGGGCTGAAGTCGGAAACCGAGAAATTCAAGATGGTGTCTTTAACACCCTTGTTTACCGCAGTTGCGTGTCAGCTGGCAGCTTATCCAGCTTATGCGGTCTCAGCCTATATCCACAGGCATAACGCGGCCCTACGAGTGTTGTACTAGCACCTACGACACTTATTGTACGGTATAGACGAGACAACGGTGTTGCCTTATGCTCCGGGGGGCAATTGAGTCCGTTGTGGAGAATGAGAAGTGCCGAATCTATTGGAACTACTCATTCCCACCCTCCAATAAGCCTGATGTAGTCCTCCTCGATCATCAAAGTAGAACGATTTTTGTCATACAGTTCTCGGCTCCTGGCGAAACTAACATCGTCCGAAAAAAGGAGGAAAAACAGACAAAATATCGAGATTCACTTTTTGAATTCCGCAGGCTTTACCCAAACCATTTTGTCGACTGGTGGTTCTGATCATTGGAGTACTTGGTGGAATGATGTACGCGCTGCTCTCGAATCTGAAAATCATACCGGCTTGCCGTGATGCGGCAGAAAACGTAGCCGGAAGATTGCAGAAGGCCGTAATAATTCTTAGTTCACTTCTTTTACTCAGGGCACATGATTCTTGGATCCAGTAATCACTCACCCCACGGACGAGAGGAGTGTTTGCTGGGCTTAATGACACACCAGCGCGTCCTCCGGTAGTATCGGAGCTCCGGAGACAGAGCACGACTGGGATATTCCTTATGGAAAAAAAGTACAAGCCCATAAGCCTGATTTAGTCCTCCCCGACCATCAAAGTAGGACGATTTTCATCATTCAGTTTTCAGCTCCTGGCGAAACAAACACCATCTGAAAAGAGGAGAAAAAACGGACTGAATATCTACTCTTTAAACTCCGCAGGCTTTACCCAAACCATTCTGTCAAGATGGTGGATCTGATAATAGGGGTCCTCAGTGGAATGACGGACACACTGCTCTCAAACTTAAAAATCATACCGGCTTGCCATGAGGCGGCAGAAAACGTAGCCGGAAGAATGCAGAAGGCCGTAATTCTTGGTCCACTCCACCTTCTAAGGGCACATGCATCTCTCACCCCACGGACGTGGGGAGGGTTTACTGGGGTTAGTGACACACCAGCGCGCCCTCCAGCTGTGTCGGAGCTCCGTAGACAGGGCCTGACTGGTACATTCCTCCTACTCTCTCATAAACACTCATAGAGTGTACCCAAAGGCATAGCCTGTGCCGGTAGAGAACTGCTATTATTATTATTTGCCGTGGCGCTCCGGGACGACTTACTGATTTTTGGTGGCGTATTCTGTTTTCAGCTGTAGGAAAACCCGGAAAACCTACAGCACCACCCCGGGTGGTCGATGCTCACTACAAGCGAGCACCAGACGTCGGAATTGGCATCTAGACAACTTACCTATTGTCTATTGACTCCTATGAAATTGATTAAAACTTTCTCATTTTTAGGATTCGAACCTAGCCAAATGCAAGCGGAAGTTTCAAAGGCCGGCATCTAACCGCCTCGCTACCGACCACCTTATATCAAATTCGGAAATATCCCGACCAGAATTGGACATGAAACGGATATCCATAGATATCACGTGTTTTCTGGGTCCTTATGGTGTTTTGTCAAAGCAAATTCGATTCGTTAACAAGACGACCTCAGTACATTACGAACTATTGACGAATTTTACTGGGTCTCAACACTAACGAAGCTAGTGGACCTGACAGAATTCAGCCGATCATTCTTAAGAAATGTACTCCCGAACTAACACCAGTTCTTTGGAGAACTCGCTTCACCATGAGGTCTGCCCCCGGACTCCGATGATTAGAAATGTTTTATAGAATCGAAATGTGACGTCATATTCGAAATATTGGTACTATGCTTTCCAATTCTAACGTTCGAATATGACGTCACATTCTCGACACATTTCGATGCTATGAAACATTTCTAATCATCGGAGTCCCGGCCCTTGTCAACTCGGAGTCAAACCAAAACAGGTTATCTTCAGAAGGGGCGTGTTTCAAGAAGACTCCCTGAGCTATCTTCTCTCCTGCATCTTCCTCATGCCATTGTCCGTTGCACTACGGAAAACTCGAGGATACAACTGCGGCACCCCTAACAACCGGGCGCATAAGGTTACCCAACTGTTTTACAAGGATGACCTCAAACTATATGCCTCTGTAGTAAAAGATCTTTATCAGTCCTTAAGGGTGGTGCAAGAGTATACGAATAATGCTATCGGAATGGAGTTTGGGATCGACAAATGTGCCACGATACATCTCAAAAGGGGCGATGCGAGGAATACGGAGAGGGCGTTCAGCTCGTAGACGGAAGCATCCTACATCATCTGGATGCCGGAGAGACTAAGTCCCGGTTCATGTAAATGTAATTAAGGTAGCACAAGAACGGAAGAAGGTTAAACTTAGAAATAGTGTACACACGTTCTTGATAAAACGCAAGGTATGGTATGGAATTTAAGGTAACCCACCGCAGAAAGTTAAGAGTTGCTCAACTTTTGCGTTACCTTATATTTCATACCTCACCTTGTGTTTTATCATGAACGTGTCTACACGAATCCACTAGTTTGAATTTTTCCTCTTCTTGCGTTACCTTACCTTACGTTCACATGAGCTAGGCCTTATACTTACTTACCTAGGGATGGAACAACGCCACTCCCAAGTATCAGCATAGGTTCCGATAGATTTGGTCATCAGAATTGTCGGGGAAGAACAAAATTGCTGCAACTAATATGCTTGCCGTTCCGATTCTACTTTACTCCTTTGGAATAATGAAATGGACTCAAGATGAACTCGACGTAAAAACTCGCAAAATGATGCATCTTTATAGGAGAACAGAGTGCAGAATGGAACTGGATGGAACCTGTAAAGTTATCAGGAGTGCGATCATGAAAACTCAGGGATCGGAGCATTTCTTGTCAAGGCAGCCTATGAACTCGGTCTCGTATTCGTCACTACACGACATGTCAGAACTGCAGACACAGAAGTCCTCCTGCAGCTATAGAAGGATGAGTCAAGAATGTCGAAGACCCCAGCTCATCCAAAAATTTTACCTCCGCTTTCATCAGGTCAAGTGGGCTGAAGTCGAGCAAGGGATTCATGATGGCCTGCCAGGCCAGAATGGCAGACCTTGATTCACTATAGGCGCGTGATGGGTAAAGAGGTCCCATGAAGAGCGCGAATGCATTTGCTATCAGCCTGACAACTTATGCGGTCTCAGCCTATATCCACAGGCATAACGCGGCACTCGTAAGGTATAGACGATACACCGATGTTGCCTTATGCTCCAGGGGATATTGAGTCCGTTTTAGAGAATGAGAAGTGCCGAAACTATCGACCATAAAATTTGGACAATTTTCGTCATTGAGTTTTCAGCTCCTGGCGAAACGAACATCTTCCGAAAGGAGGAGGAGAAATGGACTGAATATCGAGATTTACTCTTTGAACTCCGCTGATTTCTTCCCAACCACTCTGGTAAAATGGCGGTTTTGATTGATCATAGGGGTATTTGATGAAATGATGAACACGCCGCTCTCGAATCTGAAAATTATATCGTCTTGCAGAAGGCCGTAATTATTGATTCGTTCCGTCTATTCACGGCACATGATTCTCGGACCCAGTAATCTTCACCTCACAGACGTGTGGAGTGACTACACCAGTGTGCCCTCCATCGGAGCTTTGGAGACAGGGCCCGACTATAGAAAACCCCAAAAAACCTACAGCACCACCCCGGGTGGTCATGGCGCACCCCAAGCAAGCACCAAGCAGATGTCGTTATTGACATTCAGGCAATTCACATCACACTTGCTTCTCAACAAGACTATGGTCGCCACACAACGCAAGGGTCAACCCCCACCGAAAGTGCACACCTTGCCGATCTCGAAACCGACGAATTTACCAGGAAATTTAGTTTCGAGAAATTTGTTCGAACGGAATTAAATACCAAAAGTGGATGGAGCATAGAATCCATTCGAGCACTGGGAAAGAATACCATAACATGGTACACGGACGGGTCCAAAACTCCCGACAGAACTGGAGCAGGAGTCTTTGGGCCTCGCACCAAATACTTCGAATCCATGGGCCAGTTCCACAGTATTTTTCGAACGGAAATTCACGCCATAGAAAGGTGCATTCAATTCAACCTCGACAGGAAATACAGGAACAAGGAAATCGCAATCCTCTCCGACAGTCAAGCAGCCATCAAAGCGTTGAGCTCATATAACATCATCTCAAAGATGGTCAGGGAATGCCTAGACAAACTTAATGATCTAGGCAGGAACAACACGGTGATCCTCCTCTGGGTGCCGAGGCACGTCGAAGTGGAGGGCAATGAACAAGCAGATACCCTGGCACGAAAAGGGGCATCAACGCCACTGATCTGGCCAAAACCATTCTGCGGACTTGGAAAATCTTACTTCCAAGAAGAACTCAATAAAACTGAAGAAGCAGTGAGAGCAACATACTGGCAAAGACTTCCAGGGCTAAGGCAGGCCAAAGATCTCCTCGGCAACTTCAACCGAGCAAGACCGAAGACACTGATTAACCTCAGCAAAACTAGTCTAAAGACAATCACGGGATTTCTGACGGAGCACTGCAGACTCAAAGACCATCTAAGGAAGCTAGGCTTAGAGGAGGACAGCACCTGCAGATTCTGTGGGGAACATCCAGAAACACCACACCATATATTGATGGAGTGTTTTGCTGTTCATCACAAGAGATTGAATATACTGGGATCACACCAGCTGACTGTGGGAGAAATACCACGAATAGAACCCCTCAAAATCCTTAAATTCCTCAAGGAATTGGGGCATGAGGGGCTGCTGTAAACGAGAACACCTTGAAATAGCAGAAGAAGATGGGGCACAATAGATCTAATAAGGTCGCAGCGCATCAGTCACCATCCATACCTACCAATACCCATACCAATGGTCGCCAATGCCAAAGGGGGTCATTTCACCCAGTCGAAAATTATATCAGCATTCATAGTTACTAGTCGAAACGGGTTTTTGCATTTTTCAGCATATTTCTTCCTTCTGAAGACATACCATTTTCTTGTAGAAAATTGCCCCACCCTGTATGTTCCAATAGTTACAAAACCGATCTTTTTCAAGAGATGTAATAAAAAACAAATATGAATAAACTTTTATTTAATTCAAACTAACAAATCAATATTAATTTAACATTTTTCAATACCTACTAGTACTCAGACGGAATATGAAAATGAATCTGAAAACTTGTTCGATAGGTTTCGATTATGATAATGCCAACCAACACCATAAGATAATGAATAATCAACCAAAGATTATTCCAGAGTTCACGAAGATAAATTTGTAGAGGCTTTCCAGATGGCGTTTCCCAAGTGTGAACACATCTTTAAACATACAGTGCGGCTCGTAAATGCCGCGCATTTATTCAGAACCGGATCTTAGCTCAATTTTTCGTCAATCTGTACCTGAATTAATGGAATATTCTTGTCTTGTGAAATGCCGGAATTGGCACGTAAAGCATCGTACATTCTTCAACAAACTTGTATTTTTCTCTTGAAAAACCTACCAACTCAGAGCGGAAACTTCGTCTAAGCTGCAATATATTTCCATTCAACTTTTTGGTTAGCAAAAATCTGGTTCTAATCCTTCAATTTAGGGGGTACGCATAGATTTTTCAAATAAATTACGTAATCTTTTGCGCGTAACAGTAACAATGCTAAATGGCGGTCGAGTCCGAAGTGTTTTGAGATATGTCGAGACTGATATCGTGGTACAGGGTGTTTTGACATTAGCCAATTTTTTTCTTATTTCCCCTGTCACTCATAACGTACGTTATGTCCAAAATATTGATTTTTTGATAAGTTCTTCGTCTCTATATTCTCCTAAAGACGACTTTGGAGGGTCATATTTATTGCTCCCTCATTAAACTGACACAAGGAAATTTCCACCATTTAAAAAAACGCAATATCCATAACTAAGCGATAGGTTTAGAAGACAAACACAATGCACACATCAATGGGAACTCAAAAACTGCATTTTCAGTGACCGCGTGATTGTTTTCGCTCTCCGGATTCCGTAAATGTGCAAAGTCCAATAGTGTCAGATCTGGTGTTCTGGCGGGCCAGATCTCGAACAGAAGGAGTATGGCCCCGCGTATAAACCGAATCACCAATCGAGAAAAAGACCTGAATGCAATAACGATAATGTTGTCATTGAAATATTACTTCTGTGTTCCCATCCATGTGTGCAAATTTTCATTTTCTAAACCTACAGACTCGGAAGTAAAAGGGGAGCTATAATTATAAGCCGCACTGTATAATATGTCGAATGAATGCTGTGAGTTTAGATAGCAGATACTTGCTGCAATGTCATTAGAAACTATGATTTATTTTTGTTGTGTAATGAATCGAATTCGGATGTATTCAAATGAAAAATATAAAGTATATACAGTGTGTCCTACTTTGAGCAGCGCTAGCTCGTATTTTCTCATTTCAACTTCAACACTAGTCTGGTTCACAAGTTCCATTTCGTCAAAAATCTAGGCTGGGCCACCGAAAATTTGATTCGAAAGGGAATCTAAAAAAAAGGTTAAGAAAGAAATTTGCGGCCGACAAAAATTGCAAAAATTATAAACAATAACGTAAAAGACAATAAAATGTTTTGTGCTTTTGCAAATATTTCGAAAACTATTTGAAATAACCAAAATTTTATAAAAAAATTGCACCTGCCAAACTGTACCAGCAATATTTATGTTTATAATTTTAATTTAGGGGTGAGAGTTGAGCTGAAAACGGGTAGCGGATCAAAAAAAAATATTTTAATATTTTAACCGGTAAAATAAAACAAATGTTAAGGAATGAACATTAATTCGCCGACAAAAATGTTTTTGCCCAATTTCTCATATATATTGTTTTATAGTTGATTTTCACCAGTTGAAAGTTAACATTAATCGCTGATTATTTCAAAACTAAAAACTGAGATTTTTTTTTTACTTTTTGAGGCTACTCTTGAAAGGGTTTAGAAACGATCCCCGATGGAAATATTGAAAAATTCAGGTATTAAAAAATAACGATTGTAAATTAAGCATTCGAGAAATGATTTTTATATTTTATTTATTTTGTTTCCTTATTACTGAAAGCTATACACTTAACTATATTTTTTTGTTTTTTAATAATTGTTATAAACAAATGCATTATTAATAAGACTTGCAAATCTTATCCTTGATGAAAATAAATATTTTTATAAAAAATTATTGACAAAAACACACTTAACTTGAGTTAACTATCAATTTTTTTTGTTATTGAAAATTATCTAATATCAAAAAATTATTTTTTTAAAATCATTATTTATCACGTTCATTCATTTTCTGAAAAAAAAATCATTAACTTCATATTTATTTATTAAACGAACAATTGGTTACAAACAAATGAATTTTTAGGCAATATTTTTTTAATGCTTAAAAATATTATGGAAACAAATAACAGTACGTCTCTTTTTATGAGTTTTTTTTCTATTCTTTATATAATTTTTTAACATATTGTACTCTTACACTTGTCGCTTTCTTTCTGTTTTCCTTCATTCTTATTGAAATAACTTATAAACTAGTGAAGATATGATAAGAACTAGTCATGTATTTTTTATTCTCCATCAATCAATGAACAACAGTAAAATATGTTCAAAAATTAGGCAAAAAAAAAGAAAAAAAAATAGACAAAAAAAGACGTATAGTTGTTTCCATAATATATTTTAGTAGATATCAAAAAAAAAATCAGTTGTTCATAACAAACTGTTTGTTTACTAAAAAAATATAAAGTTATTGAATTTTTTTTTTCAGAATATTGAAAAACGTGATAAATAATTATTAAGAAAAAATGGTTACTTAATATTAACATTTAGTAACGAAAAGAATGTTGAATAACAAGAAATGCGTTTTGTGTGAATAACATTTTTTTTCAAGAAACGATTATTATTAAAAAATCATTATTTTCATCAAGAATTATTTTCCCCAAAAAAATTTTCAAATCTCTTAATAACAATGCAATCGTGTATAACAATTATTTGAATAATGAAAGTTGAAAATTGAAAAAAATATAGTTATATAGCTTTCAGTAATATGAAAATTAATAATAATATAATTCATAAAAAATTGTTCCTGATTGCTTTATTCAGATTTTTTATTTTTGATACTCTGATTGTTGTTGAAAAATGAAAAATCTAATCGATTTTAGCTCAATTTTAACATTTTATTTAAAATTATAAATATCGTCTGTACAGTTTGGAGGAATACGACTTTTTTTTCAAATTTCTTGCTCTCTCATGATCCTTTTTCAAATTTTGGTTATCTCAAATAGTTTTCAAAACATTCGCAAAGAAATAAACAATTCTATTGTCTTTTACGTTATTGTTTATAACTTTCGCAATTTTTATCGAAATCGGTCATCGAATAAGAAAATACGAGGTGACGCTGCTCAAAGTGGGACACACTGTACAACCCCATGAAAATTACAACACCTTATAACATTTTCTCGAAGTTCACATGATATTTGTGAAGATTTTGAAGATATGTATATGAACACCATAAAACATGATGCTGGATCAAAGCCACGTTGGGCTGAATAAAGTTTCCGAAATCAAAATAGGTTTATGAGTTGTAGAATACTTCTTAAATCTACAGCGATTTCCCAAAATCCAAATTCCTCAGCAATGCCATTCATTCCCATACACTTCTATTAAAAATTCTGATTATTCAACTATAACTGGACGATTCAAATTGATACAATTCAAAAGTCAACTTTTATGACGACATAAAAATTTTTGATTATTTGATTTGATAACGTTCACCACACATGCAAATTTCCACAGAATTATAACACGGTAAGAAAGCCGTGTTACATGGAGAAAAATATAATAATATCAGAAAAAATCAAAGGTTATTCTAACCTCTAGAAACACACGAAAAATCTCATCATACATATGATACCTCTCTGGCCTATAATGCTTCGTGCCTCGTAGAAAAGACGGATATTTATTTGGTATTCTCGGTATTTTCTGCGGAGCAGGTGGGAATGGCATTCGACCATTTTCCATTCCTGAGGCATTTCAGCATGGCCGCTCCCTTGAGTTGCAGCCCCTCCTCGCACGTGAACGTCACGTTCTCTCCGATTTTGTAGAAGAACTTCACCGAAGACATCCTGCCGCTGATCGTCGTTCCTGGATACGAACACGCCTGGACACCTGCAAGATAATTTTGTTTTTCTATGACAGTTGAAAAACTAATAACTATTTTTATGCGACATTTTCGTTGAGTAACGTGAGAAATTTCACCTAACAAGCCAACTTGTGAGTAATGAATTTGACTTACGGGCAGTGGCCAATCAACGACAAGCAGATTATTCAGACAAAAGTTGAACCCAATATAAAAGTAATAGAGAATGTTCGTGTGTATGTTCTGTTCTAGTAAAAAAGTATTCAATTCCGTAAACCGGCATTTTCAAACCATTTCAAAATCCCACGATTTTAATCATTTCTGTTATAATGAAGGATATGCTCTCCTTCATCTGAATTACCAATAAAATCATTCTAAATCGAATGCCGTTCGCAGAATTGACAATATTCCACAGGCTATCGGAGATTCTTTTTTTGCTGTCAGATTGGTAAAAATTTTTTCCTTAAAAATACTGATTGAAACCAATTTTGTCATCTGTCAGATTCAAGGGATTCTTCTTCTTCTTCTTCTTCCCTCCATAGTTGGCGTTAGCCATTAGGCTAGTTCGCCAGCCTCGGAGGCTGGCACGTGGACCGTGAACCCCAACTTCACTTTTGGACCCCCCTTCAGTGGGCAAAGTGGAAGTCTCACTCGAAGTGATACCTCGATGCCCGGAATCCTTTCACAACAAATAAATTCACAATAAATAATAAACTATTCGATGCGATGCACGTTGAACGGCAATATCTTCACTCCTTAAAAGCCGCTTGATCCGACAAATCCGTTGTCATCCGGCCTCCAACCGGCGTAGACATCAAGAGGGGCTGACAATTACACAATAAGTTCTTGAACTACACAAATTGATATTTAATATAAAATGAAAATTTTGCAATGCACGTTAATACGGCAGACATTTACACAACACATGACCTAACATGACTCCTGCCTACACGACGGTCAGGAGTCGAATCCTATCCAAGGGATTGGCTGGGGATTGGTTATGATAATTTGACATTTTTATCATTGCTGACACATGGCACATGTCAGTGTATCAAAATAGACAATTGACAATATTCCACAGGCTATCGGTGATCGTTTTTTTTGCTGTCAGGTTGGTAATGAATTTTGGTTTTTAATATTTGAAACACTGTATTTTGATACACTGTCATGTGCCATGTGTCAGCAATGATAAATGTCAAATTATTATAACCAATCCCCAGCCAATCCCCTGATCTGACAAATGACAAAATTGGTTTTAATCAGTGTTTCCAAAATTAAGGAAAAAAATATAACCAACCTGACAGCACAAAAATGATCACCGATAGCCTGTGGTTTTTCCGGGTTTTTCCTGCAGTTGAAATAGCAAATGCTTCATCGAATTTTCAAGTCATCTCGGAGCGCATATAGTGGTGGTGTTCCTTATCTGGGATGATATGCAGATCGTGGGGAGTATCACCATTACCTATACTTTATCATTAATTAATTGAATTCAATTTTAATATCAATCCAAAACCAAAAAGCTTTGTCTATAAGTTTTTTTTATATGAGCATATACAAATCCTATGTTTTCGAAATCTGTATGGAACTTTGCACAATTAAATTTGTATTCGATATCGAAGCTGAGTTCATAACACAATGATGTCATCTTAAGCAGAATGACGAAACAAGTATAATTACATTGAAAACTACATTTTAGTGCCGTCTCTTATTGAAGTGCCTATTTGAAAAGTGAGCAAATTGCGTATGAAATTTCATACTGTAGGCTCTGACGGGTTAATCTGTGCATTAACAAATCGTATATTTCGGAATCTGTATGATATTTTGCGTACAGAGTGCGGATTGCGAGTGAATCTGCCGATTTAGTATTTTTCACGATTTTTAAGGGGCAACTTTGGACTTTTTTCGAATAATTTTGTTTCAAGTCGCATGACGCGAAATTTACAGGAGTTTCTAATTTCATCATTCTGAGTCGATTAGCGTTCGCTATCTTCAACCGTTCCTGAGCTGAAAAGGTCATTTAAACGGGAGGAAGAAGTGGTTTCCCTTCATATTTTTTTCTACTTCTATTCGTGACAGTTTCAACGTTGTCTGTTGAACTTTTAATCTGAGCGTCACCAATCAGACGATTTTTAGGGGATATTTTCGATTTTAATAATAATTTTGTTTCAATTCGAATGATTCGAAATTCACACGGGTTTCTAATTTCATTATTCTGAATCGATTGGCGTTCTCAGAATTGCTCTATCTTCAACCGTTTCCGAGCTGGACAGTTCATCTGAAGGGGGCAAGGAGTAATTTTCCTCCATATTTTTTTCTAATTTTATTCATTACATATTTGACGTTGTCTTTTTATATGCCAAACCCCTTAGGACTGTCTTACAGTGATAACTTCTTGAAATTTCACCCCCCCCCCCGAAAAATCATGGCTGGGTTAAAGTCTTTGCACAATCAATTCAAGCCTGAGCAGAAATTATATCAACCAGCGAAGTCTACAATTTACATGAATCCAGATCCATTCCAAAAAATAAGAACTTCGAGTAGTTCAGTTTGATCCAGTACAACAAAATTATGAAAATTTCAGTATCAACTTGCATGTAGAAAATTTGAGGTAATCGTATTCCATATCAGCATAGAAGCATTCAAAAATCGAGGAAAGCACATTCAAATATTGTTATATTGATTGAGTGGTTGTATTAATACTTCTTTATTGTTTTCTTATCGACTATTCTTAATTGCCGTCAATAAATCAATAGTTTTTTACGATAAAACTATTTATAGATTGAGAGATTGCTGTTTATCGAGAAAGTCATTGTTATTAACTCAACAGATTAGTTTCAATTTATTTTTTCTCTGACATAAAGCTTGCCGCAGACGCCAGGAAACTAGACGGTAATTTCTTTCAACTTTTCTCAGTGCAGTACGATCAACCACTGAGTTTTTGCTTTGTAAATTCAACATGGTATGCCTACAATAGGTCAAAACATACTCTTCTACCTCAATAGAAAGAGGTGTGCATATGTGAATGATTCTATTTCGGTATTTTGTAATCGATTCTTTGTTTTGTATTTTCCCATTTTTTCATCTCCAGCGTTCCTTTTATAGTTCTTTACACCTTGAGGTATTTGTCCAATCCCTTTATCCACATGTTTTTGGACGTCTTGGATGTTCTAGACGTCCTTCAGCTCTCCTCAAGTCATAGTTCAGTAGCCTTATTTTTTTCAGAACTCTTTTTTACTAGTACTATTTTTTCGGTATTATTTTTCCCAGCACTCTTTTTATTTTTATCAGTATTTCAACAATACTTTTTCACAGTACTATTTTTTACAGTACTCTTTTTCACAGTACTCTTATTTTCGCGAGTTTTCAACAAACGAATTGAAAAAACTTGAGTTCCCATCGCGGTTATTAATTTTGCTGAATAGCTACATCACTGAGAGGATTCATTATGTCTCATCAGCAATTCCACAGGGGTCCCACCTGAACCACTACTGTTCAATCCATACATAGATGATCTAGCATCTTACTTTGTTTACTGTCAGCCTTGGCATACAAATAACTATTTGGAATCGCGAAACTTATTTCCACTACTTAAGAAGAATATTCACCTTCACCACATGTATGGACATAGAGGTAAAGGTCGAATGTTTGGGCACTCACAAAGGTGCTACCACTCCGAGACAAGGTGCGTCAAGTGCCACAAAAAACACACCCACCTGAAGAGTGCGGTAAGACCCAAGAAGAACCCCCGAAGTGCGGAGGATGACCGGGCTTCCCAAAAACCAGATTCACCGCGAGGCCCCAAACTGCCCCTACCAGGCAGTCACAAGCAAGGCAATCTCCGCCCCTACCCATGCTGGAACATAAGCGAAACCCGAGGAGCGTACCCAAACGGCAGCCAAAGACACCACCACCACAGCGCAAACAGCAAGATCAGAAGGAAAAGACTTCAGAAACTCTAGCATCACAGCCGTCTTAACTCTCCGAGCCGTGGTGAGAAAATCGGCAACACCGTGCGGTAATCAATTTGACGACCGACCCATTAATTCGTTATTGATAATTTCTCGTCTTATTTGAATAACTAGGAAAAAAACAATTGAGAATGAATTTGTAGAGAAAAGAACGCCGATTGATGTGGTTGTTTCATTTTCTTCATCACAAACGGGAATCGCAATCTATTCAATTTCTTAAAAACAGAAAAGTGTCAAGTTCGCTCTCTCCATGCCCTAAAATTTACATTTTGAAATATTTTTATTAATTTTTTTCTGATAAGTCTCTAAACCACAAAGATGATCCATGATTTTTGTCAGATTTTTTGTTTGAAGTCTGACTAATGAAAATAATATGTTATTAGAAGGTACAGCAAATGTGCCAAAATCAGGTAAATTGTTTCAAATGAATATACGGTAGGTTTCCACAACACCCATGTGGTACTACTGTGTTGCATGACTTTTTATTTTTTCCACGATAAAAAAATAAAATGAAATAATGTATTTCACATCAGAGACAAAAAACAACAGAAAATGAAAAAACCTAGTCATTAACGATTTTACATTAAAAAAATAATAATAGTGCGTTTCCTGAATGAAAAGTAAACTAATAATAATAATGTTCTTAACAATCTTCTTTACATTTTTTTCAAAAGGCAAAGAATGAATGTGAATGTTGGTCGTTATTCTCACAAGATAGTGTGAGGGCTTTTTCCAAATATAACAGACTTTTACTCATCAAATTATCAATCATATTTGCATCGGTCTGATCTGAGTTGCTTTCGAACCTTACCAAAATATTTTCGAATTGTGACCACCTATTCAATTTCAAAATCAAAAGTAAGAATCCATTTCAACTCATTGAATCCCAACTTATTATTAAATATCAAGGTACTTAAACTTGGACCTGCATCTCATTCAATATTATAATTTGCGAAGTTATTCTCAGTTCATTCATATTATCGGATAATAAAACATTTGATTGCAAACCTAATAGATAGAGTTTACTATCAGTATGATGAACTTTCCAGTTATCAAATTTTAGTTTTTCGTTATATTCTCTAAGATGCCTAAAAACCCTGGTGTGCCGACTCATACCTATGAAGCTGTGGAATAAAATGCTGGACATTCGCTTGCTTGATAATGAGAAAACAAATGAAATCGCGGTCTATTTTTCAAAAATCCCGCAATACTTCGTGAACCGCCACCGTCGGTTTTCTTGTTAGGGTGACTTTCCATGAACAAAAGTTTCAAGTATTACGCACGAGTATGAAATGAATAAAACTACATTATCATTCAAATTTACAGAATCACTGTCCGCAAGCAGCATTATTAGTTAAATTTTCGACCTATATAATTTTTATTTTGCTGATATGCAATTTACTGGAATAAATAATAATCACTCATTTCACATGAAAGTATTGAAATTCAGCTGCATGGAAATTCACCATTAGAACCTGTCAATCTTGTTCATGTGCCTAACTGACAACTGCCCAACATGCGCATGCGCAATGCGCAAGTATCTGCGCCATTGTATCCGAGTTTTCCTTTTAAAGTTCTCTATAATAAAGTATATATAAAGTAATAATTTTGTAGCTTATTTTGAGTTTAATTGCTTTTCAGAAGTGATAAGCGTGATGAGTTGTGTGTTACAATGGTCTTTCATCGCTATTTTGAAAACTGTATGTCATGTAAGATGTTTCTTTTTTTGTGCAATTCTTTCTCGATAGAAATTTTATTTTTGGGTGATCTAACCACACTGAAAAGATTTTACGAAAACGAATGGTAAAATAAGAAAACCTAAACAAGCTTTGTGATATATGCAAAATTGATAAAGTGGTGATTTTTTTTACTTTGTCACGAACTTTCGCAACTTGAACTTATGGAATATTCAACAACACGCACCCAGTTGATTGAATCGATTTGAAAAAATGTTTGCCATGTTCATTAGAGCATGGCGAGTTAAGAAATAAAATGTAAGTTCCAAATTGGTTCCAAAGTATATTTTACAGATTTTAAGTAGTAGGTACTCACTTTCGGTACTAGACAGAAATGAATTATTGTGTTCATCTCTCTGAATTTTGTCCACACAAAAACGGATTATGGTCAACTTATTTAGGAAAATAATATAAAATACGGAAAAATAAAGAAACGAACATCATTAATAGTCAATAATATTCAATAATCTTCCACTTCGGGTATGGAAACTATATTGCTTTAGAATGATATTTCAAAAGTTTATTGACATTCCGTCAAATTCAATCAACAACAATCACAATCGCTATGTCCCTGGATTATTGACATGAGGACGAGGCGCCATCTCTGGATCCGATTACAGAAATACACCACGATTTCATTTGTTTTGTCTTCAAAAAAATCTAAACAAAAGCTAATCAGTCGACACACCAGGGTTTTTAGGCATCTTATCTCTAACTAATTGATCGTAACTGACTAAATAACTAAATTATTATGAACATCTAAACATTTCTGACTTCTGTCATCGGAGTTAGTTCTCAATTATATTGCAGGTATTGCAAAATATTTTAATAAATTCGGAAACATTGAAGTAACTATAGTTTTTATCAACTTTGGACGTTCAATCAATTTTTTTATTGATCCATCTAGTAGAGGAAACGTTTCATATCTGATGATATGAGAATCATGAAAATTAATCGCACATAAAACAGACCTTTGAGAGGAGCTCCAATTTATATGAGATATTGCATCAGAAATCCAAAATCCATCTCTTTCGCGATTCCTTTTCTTTCGGAAAATAAAATACTAAGATTTTCTTTTATTGAGAATCCCTGTCATACAACAAAAATAGGTATACGTAGATAACCTCACAATATCATTTGAGTAAACACTATTTTTGATGGGCTTTGAACACACTTTCACTGATATCTCGAACATTAGATTTTTACCAATATTTCGTAAACCATTTCACATGAATCGTAGGTACATTTATTCATCAATTAGAACACAAATAATTCACCCTAGAATGACTACTTCAACCTTCAACAGTCACCATTCCACAAATTCGATGACTAATGTCGTCGCATATGGTAGGGCAGGTAGGGCGCTCTCGCCCTGTTGTCAAATTTCTTCACCATGTCTCGGAGAATTAGGACGGCTGTGCTAGCATCAATCTCCCCCGATGTTCATGGAATATCAACGGCCCAGCGATGCGTAAAGATAAACTCATAGAACTTACCTCCGGGACCAAGAGACTATACTAAAGACAGGCAAGGACTTTCAACATCGCTATAAACAACTGTCTAAGGACCCGTAAAAGCAGAACTAGAATACCACGGAGATGTCAAACCACAACTATTAGTACTGTCACTCGGTGAATTCGTAGCGATCAGAGTGAGGGTCGAGGAAATTGGACTCACAAGAGTGTCAAAGAACTGACATTGCTGTAACAAGAACAACCGGGGCAGGAACCTAGTGAACATACTCCTTCCAGACTTCGAGGACATAACGGTAATAGCTCCGCATGAACCGACACACTACCCAGCTGCTGAGGGACATCAAGTAGACGTCCTGAACATCGCACTAGTGCAGAGTATCCCAACCTTTATTGAAATATCTGTACCAGACAAAGATCACAACCCCACCCTACTAACCATAGGAGAAGATGCAGAGGAAGAAATCCCCAGAACAAAAAGACTTGTGGATTGGTCAAGGTTCCAGCAGGTAGTCCTGTTAATAAAATTCAACTCATGTCAAGATATAAGGGAGTTTCAGGCTGCAGAATTGCTGAGCACTCCAAATATTTTACTGCTAACCACCAATCAACAGGATGATTGACCGCTCTGGAAGGAGGGGCGGTGGAAGGGGGCGGATAGGGTCCGAGCACAAAAACAATGCTGGGAGCTGTTCCTTCCGGGGCTCAACATAAAAATAAATTGAATAGTTTCCACCTGGTATTTCAACAATTTTTTTTGGTTTATCTCATAAATTAATAAATTTCAAAAAATTAAGGTATGAATTCTTACATTTTGGAAGCTTTCCTGACCATCTCGAGTTCTCTTGACACGCAATGATCGGCTGACCTTCCATCATGTAGTCGGGATTACAATTGAATTGCACCACATCTCCAGCCTTGTACGGTCCATTTCCTTGGATGTAGCCATTCTCTGGAGGCGTTGGATTGTCGCAATGAACTTCTGTGAATTATAATATTACGTTACTATCTGCGTAAAGATCTTCATTATTATTCTTCTGAAGCGAGCGCGCGGAATGTGAGATTTCAAAGATTACAGAACGATAAACTAATTGAAGGCTACGTTAGTGTGAGGTTCACAAGTTCCATTTCGTCAAAATCTAGGCTCTACCACCGAAAATTGATTTTGGTCTCATTCGATTCGAAATGGAATCTAAAAATATTGTTAAGAAGGAAAATTGCGGCCGACAAAAATTGCAAAGGTTATAAACATAACGTAAGAGGCAATAGAATGGTTTGGTTTTTTGAAAATATTCCAAAGATCATTTATGGGGACATAATTGGAGTAATTACCCCCTCACGATCGAAGAAAATTTAGTAGGTGATAATTACAACCATATTTTTATTGAAACACTGAAATTTCTTCGACCGTGGGGGGATAATGGGAGTAATTACTCCCTCACGATCAAAGAAACTTCAGTGGGTGATAATAACCTCCTTAATTTTGAGTGAAACACTGAATTTTCTTCGATCGTGACGGGATAAGGGGGTTATTTCCCCCTCATGTCATGATCGAAGATAATTCAGTGGGTGATAATAAAACCTTTAATTTTCATTGAAACACTGAATTTTTTTCGATCGTGGGGGAAAATGGAGATAATTACCCCCTCACAATCGAAGAAAATTCATTGGGTCATAATTACGCCCATAAATTTGAGTGAAACACTGAATTTTCTTCGATCGTGACGGGATAAGGGGGTTATTTCCCCCTCATGTCATGATCGAAGATAATTCAGTGGGTGATAATAAAACCTTTAATTTTCATTGAAACACTGAATTTTTTTCGATCGTGGGGGAAAATGGAGATAATTACCCACTCACGATCGAAGAAAATTCAGTGGGTCATAATTACGCCCATAAATTTGAGTGAAACACTGAATTTTCTTCGATCGTGACGGGATAAGGGGGTTATTTCCCCCTCATGTCATGATCGAAGAAAATTCAGTGGGTGATAATAAAACCTTTAATTCTCATTATAAACACTGAATTTTCTTCGATCGTGGGGGAAAATGGAGATAATTACCCACTCACGATCGATGAAAATTCAGTGGGTGATAATAACCCCTTTAATTTTCATTGAAACACTGAATTTTCTTCGATCGTGGGGGAAAATGGAGATAATTACCTCCTCATGATCGAAGAAAAGTCAGTGGGCGATAATAACCCCTTTAATTTTGAGTGAAACACTGAATTTTATTCGATCGTGGCGGGATAAGGGGGTTATTTCTCCCTCATGTCATGATCGAAGAAAATTCAGTGGGTGATAATAACCCCCTTAATTTTGATTGAAACACTGAATTTTCTTCGATTGTGGGGGAATAATGGGGGTAATTACCCCCTCACGATCGAAGAAAATTCAGTATTCGCATCTCTTTCCAAATCTAACACCTCCAAACTTCTTTCATAATATTTTTTGAATGATTAATCTTCAATCTCCCACACTAGCGCAAATAATGAGGCAACCAGATAGGAAGGAGGCCTATTTCTCATGAGCTAATTAATTCATAACGTGCTGCATTTCGATTCCTCGCCACATCTTTCATCTCTCCGTAGTCATAAGGACAAAAAATTATTTTGATTCATGTCAAAAGTCTCTCGTATCTGGTTCCCTTTTTTTTCAAGAACTAACCTTGGCACGTGGGAAAAGGCGTAGCCCAATCTCCACTCGCTTGGCAGATTGTTTCGGGTGGGCCTCTGAGGCCAAAACCCGGCTCGCAGCTGAAAATAGCCCTCCCTCCTACCTCTCTGGATACCACGAGAACCTTCAGGTGGTCTCCTAAGACACCGCCCACTTCGCCACATTCGATACCTATAAACGGCGATATTTATAATTTGAAATCCGAAATACAAATGATTAAATATGAAAAAAGTTATCGTCATCTGAATGTGATATTTTTAATACACTGTTTTTATCAAATTAAAAGCTTTTATTCAACTTTCAATATTTTCAATATTTTAGTTTGTGTCAAATCTTGCTAGCTGAATCAAAAACACTTCCTACGAGGTTAAAAATTAACAAGTTGATTCAGTTTTGATGTCGATACGATAATGTCCAAAATTGTTAATCCCTGCCCCTCTTAAGGCTAGACAGAAAACTCGTAAAAATTTCCGACGGTTTCGGTTCTCGAAAATTATGGCAACAAAAATGTCGCTTCGGAGGCTTGGACTCCTTTCCCCCTTCGCAACTCGTGAAATAAAAATAGAAAAATCCGTAGAATTCGTGGTTAATACCATCGAATAATCTAGTTTGAAAATATTGTATCCCTTGCTCCCCCTCGAAATTAGGTAGAAAATGCATAGGAATTTGAAATATTTTTCAATGATTCTGAGCATAGGAAGTTACTGGAAAAAATGGTCGGAGGAACCGAAACCCCCTCTTTCTAAAGAAAAATATATGAAAACTAGCGAAAATCAAATGTGATAAATTCAATTAAATAGTAAAAAATATCGGATACTCGAATAATTCAATTTTCAACGATTTCTGGCATAGAAAATTATGGAAAAAATGATCGGAGGCATCGGAACCCCCTATTCCTAAATAAAAATCTATAAAACTAGCGGAAATTAAATCTGATAAATTCAATTAAATAGTAAAAAATATCGTATACTCGAATAATTAAATTTCCAGCATTTCCGAACATAGAAAATTGCGGACAAAAAAAAAACAAAACGAAATTGTGAAAAATCGCGAAAATGAAATCGGAAAAATTTGTAAAAATATTAAAAAACATTAGATAGTCGAATAATCTATTCAATTTCAAAATATTTCATTTTCCTGCCCTCCTTGAACATTTTTAAACAGTTTCGACCATAGAAAATTACGATTTATAAAAAAAGTTTGTCAGGGGATTCGGACCTTCTTCCTTCTCGTAGAAAGTTTCGTACTTATGAAATGAAAATAAAAGAAATAAAAAAAAATTCTATTTGAAAAATTTTTAATTTTCATTCATAGATGAAGAAAATCAGAAAAAATTACAAATGATTCAGATGTGGAAAATTAAGACAAAAAAATTGGTTGGAGGCTCCTACTTTCACAAAAAAAGTTGCAAAATCTCACAAAAAGTGAATAAGAAAAATAATTTTTCTTGCTTGACCTACATGTATGTATCCACTGAAGGGGGGTAGGTACGTATCGAGAAGTTGGGCACATCGCGAAGGTTTTTTTATATAACTTTTGCCTTTCAAAATCTTGAATCTTATGATAAAAATAGTTTCGCTTCGTGAAATTCTTCTATTGTTTTATATCTTCATATTTTTTTCTGCTCATATGTAGTATTTTATTAAATTCATCCTTAAAATAAATTGAAAGAAGTTTTTAACATATCGCTATCACTAATTATATTATTCACGATGTTTTGCTTTATATTTATTTTGTATTTTTATTCGCGTTGAAAAAATATTTCATATTTACCGATACCATGTGTCTATCCTTATTCTACTCACTTTCACAAATGGGAAAGGGTGAGCTCCAGTTTCCAGAGGGAAGGCAGACGATTTCTGATGCTCCTATCAAAGAATTTCCATTGATGCAGGAAAACTTCAGTCTCGTATTCATTTTCGTACTCTGGGTATTCACTGTTAGACCTCTTCTTTGTGGTACAACAGGGCAATGAATGGCTGAAAATTATAAATAGATGAGTTATAAGGGTAACATTTTATTTTCAATTTCGTGGGAACCAGATATTCAAAAAGAAAATCCACGAAAAATACAAAAAGAATCCAAGAAAAAAAAATAACAAAAGAAAAAAAACAAAATAATCAACGACAATATAAAAATTTATCATTTTCTCATTCAGCATAACAAACGTGGAATTTGAATAAAAGTCAACATGAATATTTTGGAATACATTTCTTTTTATATAAAAATTCACATTGCTTTGATCAAAAATAAATTTCAGTTTCATTTATTTTATTTTTAGCAATTTTTATTACAACTTGATAGATTAAATTTTTTTCTCTGAATGGTATACCACACGTCTCCTTTTCTGGACCTTACAGTTTCTGATATATACTTGACGTTTGTCGATTTATCACACTATTAACGGTCTTCATCCCTTAGAAGGAAGGGAGTCAGAAACGATTTTTTCTTTTTCAAGTGATGGAGAGATGTATTAGTATATGAACATAAAAATAACAAAAAAAATATTATTCAATTATTAAATGAATGAACAGAATATTTCCCCTCAATTTTGGTAATTTTTGTTCAGTTCCACCATCAAAACGAACGAATATATTTATGTGGTTCTATTTCAGTATTGAAGCGTATCATTTACTTAGTTGAATGTCATTCTCACTTTTTTTTCGAAGCCTTGATTTTTGTGTAAATAATTTTACAAGAATGGCGAAAAACATACATTTTTGTAAAATTATTTACACAAAAGTTGAAGCTTCGAAAAAAGAAGTGAGATCGACGTTTAACAAAGTAAATGATGGACTTCATTACTGATATAAAACCACACAAAAATATTCGTTCGTTTTGATGGTGGAAATGAACAAAAATGCCCAAAAATGAGGGGAAATATGCTGTTCATTCATTTAATACTTGAAGACTATTTTTTTCATTTATTTTGTCTTCATGCATCCATACATCCCTCTATCAATCAAAAAGAAAAATTCGTTTCTGACTCCCTTTTTTCTCAGGGATGAAGACCCTTAACAAACTACCATTGGGATTCCTCACCTTTAACCTCAATCTCCACAGAATGTGTGTATCTGGCCGGTGTAACACATGTAAATAATCCAGAATCATCTTTGGCTGCGTGGAGAATAGAGAGCCTATACTCCAATTGTGAGTCGCGCCCCGGATCAGTCGTCCAGCCCTCGGGATATTTCCTGAACATGTAAAGAGGAGTAATCATGAGAGAATGATCGTGTAATAATGGTCATAAAATGATGCAAATTGATGAATGACTGAAAGAAGTGAGTACCACATAACAGGTTAAGTACAATAATAATAATAATAATAATAAAAACGAAGGCATTCGAGATTTCTTGCACCAAACGGGGGAGAAGGAAGTCGAGAGAGGAAAAGAAAAAGAGAAAGCAGTAGAATGATGAGTAGAAGAGAAACAGAGCAAGAATACCCTGAGGATCGCCATAACAGGCCGGAACTCTTAATATGATCGTAGGTTTGCTAGAATCGGGGCGAGTTGAATATATGTATATTGCTATAAGTAAATCAAAGGATTCTGCACAAAATTGGTACATGAACCTTCCAAATAAGCAGGGTATTTGAAAGATTTTGAATGGACCGAGATCACACAAGTTGTAGTCAAAGATTTCAACAGTGTTGATAGTGATTGTGGAGGTTATTACTCACCTGTAGTCGTGGCTAACAGTCCATTTCGGATTCCCGAATCTCCTTATCCACAGGCACTCCATATGCAGGATAGTTCCTGGATAAACGATCAATTTCCCTTCGTTAGACTGCGCGATGGGTCCCAGTTGATGTCTGAACAAGATGGTGGGCGGTTTCTCCATGGAGTAGTCATTTTCTTGGTTCAAACCGAAACAGGCAGGTTTCACGCCATCCCAGTCACCCCCCATACATCTTCTTTTGTTCGGTCCTGTGAACAGTTCATTCAATAAACATAGGTTCAGGTTCGGAATAGCATAATTTGGGTTAAAACAAGATAGTTCTTATTTTCATTGAAAATATCCGAAACCTAATAAATGAGCCACTCTTGTTTTCTGTATTTCTCATTGTCATATTGGTCATTTCTCTGGCGAAATAAACTTCCCTCTATGAGATATCTATAGAATTTGTCGGATGTGTGCTAGATATACTCCTCGATCTAACTTGGCAAGTTCGCGCAGCGCTTGTAGCCGAATGTATCTTTTACTGTCAGTACCAATACGGTGTATCTTGTTCTACATCCTTTCCAATCTTAATATATGAAACATATGAACTGGGAAGACTTATGTTACTGCTGGCTCAATTACCTGTTTTTGTGAAATTTATTAGTTATGTCTCCTCCATATTTAACACTATCATGTTATTCACCGCATACACGGTGTAGCTAACCTATCTCTGAGGAACTGCTATTTGGGACAGGTATGTGCCCGATTCGGGATAATTCACCCTTTCCTGGAACGTTCCATACTAGATATGTCATGTCTTTGGGCAAGCCGGCTTTTTGGAATGTCAATCCCGCCTCCATTCGGTGAACAATTCAGGTCACCTCTGGGAGTATTTCCTTTTTGGAAGCCAAAAAATTCATCTGAAACAAGTTTGAGCTTGTCTTTCAGTAGAATTCAAACCACCACGTTTGCCTCGGTACTTATCAGAGAGATGGGTTGTAGCTTTTCACCCTAATCAGCATCAAGGTTGTATGAGAGACTTCCTTAGCAGATTCCGACCCTGAACCTCTAGCGCCGAAGTCGTATGCACTTCCAGGTGTAAGATATCCCCCAAATCCAAATTTTATCAAGATTTCTTCGATTCCTAGCCGAATGAATGCATCATCCTCTAAATTGAAATTAAATACCATTCCATATCTCGGACTTCGTGAAGTACATCGTAATATTTGGCTCAGTTTGAAACCAGATATGATAAGAGTGAACAGGCACTTTCATATAAGCAGCTATCGCCTCAAAATATTAAGGAATGAAATCGCTTCGGTTCGAAATGAATATTTATGTTCAGACAGACTCAAAAACCGTCGATTCGGCTTTGCTGGTAGTTACAATATATTACTCTGCATAGTGAGATCGTTTCTTCGTGCACGTATTCCTTAATCAGCACTATTTTTGGGGGTGTAATGGAAATTACTCATGGTCATGTTGGTATGTGCTGTACGTAAATTATCAGCAGTACTGAAAAACGAAAAATTACGGAATTGACGAATGAGGGAGGCTTGAATTCAGAAGCTGTCCCTTCTCCATAAAAAAATTAAAAAATCTGCCAAACCCCTCTGACGACCCGACAATGACTTTAAAAAATTAAAACCTCTAAATTGGACTGGAATGAATGATTTTTCTGACTCACCACCAATCGCGCCAACTCAAATCCTATTATTGAGACCACTTCAAAAAATAAAAAAATCGGCGGAACCCCTCTGACGTCCCGACAATGACTTTCCAAAATAAAAACCTCTAAATTGGACTGGAATGAATGATTTTTCTGACTCACCACCAATCGCGCCAACTCAAATCCTATTATTGAGACCACTTCAAAAAATAAAAAAATCGGCGGAACCCCTCTGACGACCCGACAATGACTTTCAATCATAAAAAGTTGTAAATTGAACTGAAATGAATGTCTTCTGACCTACCACCAACCGCGCCACCTAGAATCCTATTTTTGAGACCATATCAAAAAATAAAAAATCGGCCGAACCGCTTTGACGACCTGACAATGACTTTCGATCATAAAAAAACTGTGAACTGGACTGATATGAATGTTTTCTGACCTACCAACAATCGCGCCAACACAAATCCTATTTTTGAGACTACTTCAAAAAATTAAAAATTGGCCGAACCCCTCTGACGACCCGACAATGACTTTCAATCATGAAAAGTTGTAACTTGGACTGAAATTAATGTTTTCTGACCTACCACCAACCGCGCCACCTCGAATCCTATTTTTGAGACCATATCAAAAAATAAAAAATCGGCCGAACCGCTCTGACGACCTGACAATGACTTTCGATCATAAAAAACTGTGAACTGGACTGATATGAATGTTTTCTGACCTACCAACAATCGCGCCAACGCAAATCCTATTTTTGAGACTACTTCAAAAAATAAAAAATTGGCCGAACCCCTCTGACGACCCGACAATGACTTTCAATCATGAAAAATTTTTAGTTGGACTAAAATTAATGTTTTCTGACCTACCACCAACCGCGCCACCTCGAATCCTATTTTTGAGACCATATCAAAAAATAAAAAAATCGGCCGAACCGCTCTGACGACCTGACAATGACTTTCGATCATAAAAAACTGTGAATTGGACTGATATGAATGTTTTCTGACCTACCAACAATCGCGCCAACACAAATCCTAATTTTGAGAACACTTCAAAAAATTAAAAATTGGCCGAACCCCTCTGACGACCCGACAATGACTTTCAATCATGAAAAATTGTAAGTTGGACTGAAATTAATGTTTTCTGACCTACCACCAACCGCGCCACCTCGAATCCTATTTTTGAGACCATATCAAAAAATAAAAAATCGGCCGAACCGCTCTGACGACCTGACAATGACTTTCGATCATAAAAAACTGTGAATTGGATTGATATGAATGTTTTCTGACCTACCAACAATCGCGCCAACTCAAATACTATATTTGAGACCATGGTAGCACAGAAAAAACTTGGCACGTTTATCGTGAAGACGACTGGGTGGATTTTCCAAGTCAATTTGCACATTATTGTTGCAATTTAAACAAAAATCAAAATAGTAATAAAAATTCAGTGATAGTGTCAGAATATCAGTAGAATTCGCTTTTATTTCGTTATTGCGTTGCGAATGTTAAAATTGAGTGATTCTTATATGATAGAGGATTTGATGTTGGAACGAAGACATCAGAGAGTAACAAAAAGTTTATTTTTGAAACTAACTATAGTTCATTTGGAAATAAAAAAATTATTTCATTCTTCTGTTGTGGTCCCTCAAATTATTGAAACACTGCTGTATTTCGATTCAACTCTCGTTCAACACAAAAAAAATCAAAATGATCTCTTAGATATATTATTATATATATAGAAAAATAATCCAAATTATATATTTTCACAAACCTATCATTGCAAATTTCCCAATGTCAGCACACCTGCTTATCAGAATGGTCCCCGCGGGAAATTCCACCACATCTTCGCGAATCTGTTGATCATTATAAAATGATATAACGTTGGGTTCTTGGTTCCGAAAAATACAGGTGCTGTTATTGTTCATCACTTGGGAAGCCATGAAATCATCAGAATCTGAAAATAAAAGGTTTATTCGTTCAAATTGATCACCCCTATAATACATTATAGTCTCTTGATATCTGTTTAATTTTTGTGTTTCATTTCACTCACCACAATTCAGAGATCTGCCTATCCAACTTCCATCTTCACAGATGATTTTCCAAGTTGTTTTCTCCCCCATTATACTCTCGATGCAGTTGAAAGTCACTTCACTTCCGTCGGGAAAATTGTTCTCATCGTCCACCACGGGCTCGCCGTTTCTGTACACTAATGACCCACGAACTCTGCGAAAAAGACGTTCAACTGGTTGAAAACTGTCTAAAGTATTTGATAATATTATATTATTCAGCGACCGTGTAGTTATTGGTATTACTCATGAGAACGACGTTGACGACGCTCGCCTACGGCTCGTCTCTTAATTGACAATATTCCACAGGCTATCGGTGATCCATTTTTGATGTCAGGTTGGTAATACTTTTTCTCCTTAATATTGGAAACCCTGATTAAAACCATTGTCATCTGTCAGATTCAAGGGATCGGCTGGGGATTGGTTATAATAATTTGACATTTGTCATTGCTGACACATGGCACATGTCAGTGTATCAAATATTAAAAACCAAAATTTATCACCAACCTGACAGCAAAACAACGATCACCGATAGCCTGTGGAATATTGTCAATTCATCAGTGTGAAAATTGTATTGTTTTCATGACTATAACCAGTGTTCAGCTAAATCTAGTAGTCGCTAATTAAGAAAATAGTAAAGAAAAACGGAGGGATTTCCCAGCACAACGAATTCACGAATCTTCATCCAACAGGTTCAACTATACGTTATGAACACTATGCATGGGTGTCTTACTTCAAGAAACCCTGATCCCACTAGTGACAGATTACTATGTTCCTTTGGGATACCCGCGACGTACAGCAAGGTTGAAGATCGCTTGAAAGAACCTGTATGAGCACTATCTCGTCCGATATGAGTTATGAACAGAATTATTTCCCCACCTTAGAGACACTAAAGAAAAATAATACTCGATTGCAACCTCTTTCTTCCAGCAAGCAGTTTAATAACACCTTAGGGAGGAGCTGTCGAGTGTTCGATTGAAAATAACGGTTAGAGGAATCAATTCTGATATATTATTCGGAATCTTTGCTGTACTGACTACAGAAAATTTCCTCTGTTACTTTTATTTCGCATACAACTACTCAGAAATGAGTGCTTATCGCTGATTGGTCACAGCCCCTGACTCAACGGGAATGTCACAAGAACTGTGCGATCTCTTGAAATATAGTCCGCAGTGTCGGTTATAAAAATTAAAATACTGAAAAATAGTATTTGCCTGCTTTTTGCTCAAGGAATGAAAACTTATACAGCCATCTTGTTCCGTAAAAGAGAAGAATAAACAAGTTGGGAGACGACTCTAGAGAACCATTAGTAACGGTGCAAAATCTTTGGTTTTGGTGGGGATGCCATTTGAAAAAAGTTATAAATCATACTGTGTAATTACCAAACTGGCGCTGTTGGACCGTACATTTTGGCACAGTTGCAGTTTAAATTTGTTTATTCTATTTCACTCACTTTGCTGGGGGTCCGCAAGCTTTACCCCCCGAATTGCCATACTGAATGATGGTTATTTCTCCTCCTTTCACGATGTCGCTGCCGCCCAGATAATGCGTTTCCCCGTCGGTGTTTTTGACGCTTCCCGAAACAGACTGGCAACCAGGATGACTCGGATCTAATTCCCCTAGGAGGCATTGTACGGTTTGACCGCCTGACTGACCAATCTCGCCTTCGCATTGGAAGGTTACGCTGGACCCATTAGCTATCGTGAGTCCGGCTCTGTATCCCGACATGTACTGGCCGTTTGGTATTTTGGGAAGCAGACAAGGGGCTGAAAACGACAAATGAATACATAACTTGGGGTGTGATAATTCCTGAAATCAGGACGAATTTATTTTTTTCGGTTTTCTCAGCGGTATTCGGTTTTTCATATATGGACAATTAAAAAAATTTAAAGTTACACTTCATGATCATCCACATTCAAGCATTACACATTTCAGTCGCAGAAATAAACGGTAAATGGTTTGGATGTGGAGCAGATTTTCTTCCTTTTTCTAATTGGTTAGCATATACAGTTATATAATATACACAGTATATAGCGGTCAGTGTATATCATACACATCGTCTATAGCATACACATTTAAATAATATTCATGGTGCATATAATATACAGTGTCTTTCAAAAGTATCGGAACGGTCTCATATTTCAAAAACGGCTCTGAGAAAATTTATGAAAATTTCGACAGGGTGGTTTTTGATGATGCCCGATTCAACGGTGATATCGGCAATGTTGCCAAATCAACAGTTTTTCCCAGACTTTTGAACGAAAAAGCCATGTTGTCATATTTCGAAAACTGCAATAATTTGAAATCTGATATTTGGAGACATAAGTAATGAGGCGTTGCTGAATTGATTGCAATGAAAAAAAAGGAGTATTCCATTTGAAAAAATTGAGTTACCCAACCCTCAATATTTGAAAAACTGTTGATTTTGGCAACACTACCGATATCACCGTTGAATCGGGCATCATCAAAAACCACACTGTCGAAATTTTCATAAATTTTCTCAGGGCCGTTTCTGAAATATGAGACCGTTCCGATACTTTTGAAAGACACTGTATATGGTAGGTTTTTATGGTCAGTGTATAATATACACATAGTGTATAGCATACAAAGTTATATAATATACACCGTATACAGCGGTTAGTGTATATTATACACATCCTGTATGGCATAATAAATGTTCGGAAAGGTTTTCGCGGTCAGATATGTGTACATTTCTGAGTTCCTGGGTTGAACCGCGTTGAGAGTTTATAACACAACATTTTGGCTCCTACTTTGGAGCCATTTTAAGAGATTGACAGCAAGGCCTCTATCTGCCTACTTCTCAAGTCGTGGTTAAATGAGGTGCAAGGTCTCTACCTGCCTACTCCTTTATCTCAAAAGAGTATATTATATACATTGTGTATATCATATAGTTATATGATATACATAGTGTATGTGATATATTCGGATAGATTTTTGCGGTCAGTGTATAATATACACATCGTCTGTAGCATACACAGTTAAATAATATACACAGTATATAGCAATCAATGTATAATCTACACATACTGTATAGTATACACAGTTATATAATATAAATTGTGTATATAATATATTCAGATAGGTTTTTGTGATAAGTGTATAATATACACATCATGCATACCATACACAGGTATATAATATAGACAGTGTATATTATATTCTTGGATAGGTTGTGGCGGTTGGTGTATATTATACAGATCGTGTATAGCATACACATTTATATAATATGCACAGTAAATATAATATATTTGGATAGTTTTTTGAATACTGGACAGGATCAAAACTACTCCACGCGTTTGAGTTAATTAAAACTAATCACACCACTTGAGAGAGAGAGAGATAACCATGGCAGAACAGTAAAGAGGAGAATATGTGAAAACATGCATGGCTCGTGCAAGTATTTCTACTGACGCAGCAATAATGGGCAAATAGTGTTAGTTGTTCGAATTCCGATTCAAAGGCGTATTTGAATATGTTTCTCCGTAGTGTTTTGCAGAAATTTCTAAACCTAACTCCTTCTGAGCAATATGATTATATGATATGACTTTTGCGTCAATCTACTGAACGATTCAAAATTTATTAGGAAAAGCTTTCAATCACAAACTCTTCTAAAATTTGATACACACGCAATAATCGGCAGTGTCAATAACTCGAATCTGTCTTCAAGTACTGCTATCGGTACCCTAGCAATTTGTATTTTGTGAAGCTGCGGAGAAGCCAACGTACCTGGAGCACATTCAGGGAAACTGGTAACCGCCCAGTCGCCATGCCAACACCTCAGGTTACTAGGACCTTGCACGTCGTAGCCCTCCTCGCAAGTAAACTCAACCACTTGCCCATTTGCTATATCTACGGTATCATTAAGGGGTTGGTCGGGATCGATCAATGGGTCAATAGGCGTTTCGGTCTTGGATAAGGTGTAAATACCGTTTGGAGTAACAGGAACGAAACAAGGTACTGAAATAGGCGAAACTCATTGGAAATGGACACAAATAGGGGCTATAGGGTTGGTCAGGCGGTGAGAGAGAACTGCTGTTGTAATCTCTGGCGACGAGCACTGCTATCAGTGTTGAAACTGTATGAATAAAATAAGTTTTCCATTTGGTGTCAGGTGTGGGATTTTTTGAAATTCAATTTCCGAATGAAATCGATGTCTATCTCACAACCAACCAACCCAAACATCACTCTACTGAAACACGTTTCATGCCGTCACTTACATATCAGACACATCGGCTTGGTGGGCCTCCATTTTCCTCTGACGCACTTGGCCGTCTTGTTTTCCGGCATGTTCAAGCCATAGCCCTTGCCGCACGCCATCTTCACGGCTGTTCCCGCACTGAAGGTCACATTCGGATCTTTGCCAAATTTGACGACCTCAATATTGACGAAGGGCTCGCTGGACAGCGGCTCGCAAGGGCCTTTGTTCTTTTGTTTCGCCTTCTTCGTTTCCGTGACTTCGTTGCCCGGTTTATCCTCTTCGTCTTCGTAGATTTTTTGTTTGTGGCCTCTCCGGAGACTTAACGAAGAGCTTGAGCTCTTGTGGCTCGATCCAAAAGCTCTACTACCACTTCCACCTGCAGACAATTGCTAATCAGTTATTTACTAAGTTTTGAGGATTGCTTTTAGGATACTTAGCAGAAAAAAATAATCTAAATTATTTCCTCGCACACATCATCAAAATTCAATTAACCTCACCTTTGAGAGCTCTTTTCCGTCTCATCAGCTCATGGTTTTTCAATGCTCTCGCGATTTTATCAGACAATGACTCTGAAAAATACATTTTCTTTTTCGCCAAAGGAAAATCGTCTCGCGCAAGATGTAAATAATTATGGATGTATCTTTTCTCGCTGTTATCGTAAACGAGTTTGTGGTGGCGAATGAAAGCTCTTTTATATTTTTCCATTATGATGGAACGCTTTCGCCTGTTCCATCTAATGCGTGGATGCTGTCCCAGAAGACATCTGAAAACAAAGCAGATATTTCAACAAAATTCCTCATGGAATAAATATCCGTAAACTGACTAATATAATGAAATAATGCTAGACACCTAAAAATATATCCTACCAACTGCGCCATTTTCACTATATTCGAAGTAATACCGAATGAATCGAATGATTTGTCTATTTTTTTGTGTGATGTGTGACAAAATTCAGTACTTTACTTGGGAAGTTGTTTCGGGCTCCAGTGACCTCCGATGCACGTAGCTCCAGGCGGTCCTTCCGCTAGAACATAGCCTTTGTCGCAGTCATACATAATTTGCTTGTTGTTTGTGACTTTTCTCACGTATGGTCTGTAATCGTACAGTCCCATATTTCCCACCAATAGAATTTTTCCGTTTTCGAGTGCACCTGGGTACGGGCAGTATACTGAAACAAATGGAAAAAAAATTAATAAACAGCCCCAACACTAACCTTTTGAGAGACTCAAGTCGAAACCGCAAGCTGTAAGGTCCTCTCCTAATATTTCCAGTTAGTTCTAATTGGTGGAAGATAATTTGAGGACGATTCGAAGGAATTGACGTACCTTCTTCGCATTTTGGTAATTCTCCTGTCCAATTCCCGAACGAACACTCCATGAGATCTGGACCTCTGAGTTCATAGCCATCTTTACATTTGAATCTTGCTTTCATTCCGTGGTCAGTTTTTGGGGCTAAAACCATACCGTTTCGTGGAGATTTGGGTAGCAGCTTACATCTACGAAATAAAACAATTTTTTTTTAAATCCGATTCATGTAAAAAAATGTAATTTCTCTAAATCAGAAATGTTTCTTCAGATTAATAAAGTAAAGTCAAGTTAATTCATTGTCTGAAAGGAATAAACCTACTTATCGTGATAGCCATCGATAGAATCATGGTCGTAAATTAATGGAGTCAGCCGTGATAGTCATTGATGGAGTCAGTCGTGATAGTCATTGATGGAGGCATTGCCGTTTCGATGGAGTCATAGTCATGATTGTCACTGATAGAGTCATAGTCGTGATAGTCATTGATGGAATTATGAAGTCGTGATAGTCAATGATAGAGCCATAGTCACGATACTTATTGATGGAGTCAGCCGTGATAGTCATTGATGGAGTCAGTTGTGATAGTCATTGATAGAGACAGTCGTGATAGTCATTAATGGAGTCATAGTCGTGATAGTTATTGATGGAATCATGATAGTCATTGATATTCATAGTCGTGATAGTTATTGTTGGAGTCAGCCGTGATAGTCATTGATGGAGTCATTATCGTGATAGTCATTGATGGAATCATAAAGTCGATATAGTTATTGATGGAATCATAGTCGTGATAGTCACTGATGAGTCATAGCCGTGATAGTTATTGATGGTGTCATTATCGTTATAGTCATTGATGGAATCATAAAGTCGTTATAGTCATTGATGGAGTCATAGTCGTGATAGTCATTGATGGGGTCATAGTCGTGATAGACATTGATGAAGGCATAGTTGTGATAGTCATTGACGAAATCATAGTTGTGATAATCACTGAAGAAGCCATAGTCGTGATAGTCATTATCGCAATGGTCATTGTCGTGATAGTCATTGATGGGGCTTTAGTCGTAACAGTCACTGATGGAGTCATGGTCGTGATAGTTACTAATGAAATCATAGTCGTGATAGTCATTGATGGAGTTATTGTCATAATATTCATTGATTCAGTAATGGTAATTGATGAAGGCATAATCATGATAGTCATTGATGAAGTTACAATCGTGGAAGTCACTGATGGAGTCATAGTCGTGGAAGTCACTGATGGAATCATAGTCGTGATAGTCATTGATGGAATCATAAAGTCGTGAAAGTCAATGATAGAGTCATAGTCGCGATAGTTATTGATGGAGTCAGCCGTGATAGTCATTGATGGAGTCAGTCGTGATAGACATTGATAGAGGCATGGTCGTTTTGATGGAGTCAGTCGTGATTGTCACTGATAGAGTCATAGTCATGATAGTCATTGATGGAGCCATAGTCATGATAGTTACAGATGGAATCATAAAGTCGTTATAGTCATTGATAGAGCCATAGTCACGATACTTATTGATGGAGTCAGCCGTGATAGTCATTGATGGAGTCAGTTGTGATAGTCATTGATAGAGACAGTCGTGATAGTCATTAATGGAGTCATAGTCGTGATAGTTATTGATGGAATCATGATAGTCATTGATATTCATAGTCGTGATAGTTATTGTTGGAGTCAGCCGTGATAGTCATTGATGGAGTCATTATCGTGATAGTCATTGATGGAATCATAAAGTCGATATAGTTATTGATGGAATCATAGTCGTGATAGTCACTGATGAGTCATAGCCGTGATAGTTATTGATGGTGTCATTATCGTTATAGTCATTGATGGAATCATAAAGTCGTTATAGTCATTGATGGAGTCATAGTCGTGATAGTCATTGATGGGGTCATAGTCGTGATAGACATTGATGAAGGCATAGTTGTGATAGTCATTGACGAAATCATAGTTGTGATAATCACTGAAGAAGCCATAGTCGTGATAGTCATTATCGCAATGGTCATTGTCGTGATAGTCATTGATGGGGCTTTAGTCGTAACAGTCACTGATGGAGTCATGGTCGTGATAGTTACTAATGAAATCATAGTCGTGATAGTCATTGATGGAGTTATTGTCATAATATTCATTGATTCAGTAATGGTAATTGATGAAGGCATAATCATGATAGTCATTGATGAAGTTACAATCGTGGAAGTCACTGATGGAGTCATAGTCGTGGAAGTCACTGATGGAATCATAGTCGTGATAGTCATTGATGGAATCATAAAGTCGTGAAAGTCAATGATAGAGTCATAGTCGCGATAGTTATTGATGGAGTCAGCCGTGATAGTCATTGATGGAGTCAGTCGTGATAGACATTGATAGAGGCATGGTCGTTTTGATGGAGTCAGTCGTGATTGTCACTGATAGAGTCATAGTCATGATAGTCATTGATGGAGCCATAGTCATGATAGTTACAGATGGAATCATAAAGTCGTTATAGTCATTGATGGAGTCATAGTTGTAATAGTCATTGATGGAATCAGTCATGATAGTCACTGATAGGGGCATAGTCGTGATATTTATTGATATTCATAGTCGTGATAGTCATTGTTTGAGTCAGCCGTGATAGTCATTGATGGAGTTATTATCGTGATAGTCATTGGTGGAATCATAAAGTCGTTATAGTTATTGATGGAGTCATAGTCGTGATAATCACTGATAGAGTCATAGCCGTGATAGTCATTGATGGAGTCATTATCGTGATAGTCATTGATGGAATCATAAAGCCGTTATAGTCATTGATGGAGTCATAGTCTTGATAGTCATTGATGGGGTCATAGTCGTGATAGACATTGAAAGAGGCATAGTTGTGATAGTCATTGACGAAATCATAGTTATGACAGTCACTGAAGGAGCCATAGTCGTGATAGTCATTGATGGAGCTTTAGTCGTGACAGTCACTGATGGAGTCATAGTCGTGGAAGTCACTGATAGAGTCATAGTCGTGATAGTCATCATCATAGAAATGACTTCTTCAGTGACTATCACGACTATGATTTCGTCCATGACTATCCCAACTATGCGTGATAGTCATTGATTAAGTCACTGTCGTGATAGTCATTGATGAAGGCATAGTCGTGATAGTCACTGGTGAAATTATAGTCGTGATAGTCATTGATAGAATCAGAGTCGATAGAGTCATTTATGGAATCATAGTAGTAATAGTCATCAATTTTAGTCATGGTAATTGTAGTAGTTGTAATCATACTTGTAGTCACAGCCATATGATCAGTCATCATACTCTTTAGGCTTGTTTTACTTCCAAGCTAGACCCGCCCCGAAAGTGCGACTGTTAGATTTGGTAATGGGAGAAACAAAACAAACCCGATATGTCACAACTTCTCTTCAAGTATATTCTGCTGACTCACCGAGCAGGTTCGCATTTAGGTATGAACGTCCAGGTGCCGTTGTTGCAGTTTACTGGCGATAGACTAGCGAGAAATTCGTAAAGAGGGTCACAGTCTACAGAGAGGGCTTCGCCATGCTGAACAACTGTTGATGTTACTGCTGTCTCGTTTCTGCTAATAAGATAAACCCTGCCTTGTGTCACGTGGGGGACCACACATGGTGCTGAATAAAAAATGAAACATTTTATTCATGTCAATGTATGAATTAATCAATATTAATGTGTAGTTATTTATGTGAACTTAAACAGTGTGTTTCGAAAATCAGGATCAAGATTTCAGGTGCGTATTTTTGAGGTCAAACGATAATTAAATTATAAACATTCGTCAATTTTTATACGAAGTTTATGTAAGCTACTTTTTTGTTAGCCTCCATTAATTTAAATGCCCGATCTATCTGAACCATATCTGCCAACTTTTTTTGAAGACATATCTGAAAAGGCTTCTGAGGAACTGAATGAAAATTAATTATTGGGATCACCTTTTAAAGGGATGTAACTGCCTTAGGGAGAATTTGCGGAATTATGTTTATAGGACCTTCTTTATAGCTTTGCATGCAGAACAGTAACCAAAGTTACAGGATATTTCCCTATAAATTTACTCACCCAAACATTTCGGAAGAGGGTACCTCCATTTGCCGTCAATCTGACAAACAGTCGACGTGTTTCCTTGAAGTAACATACCTTCATGGCATCGAAATATTATCGAAGCTCCCAAACCTGTTCCAGCTTCTATGTTTTCCAACCAACCATTCCAAAGACGCCCGGGATGACCACAGTTTATTTCTGCAAATGAATATAGTGGTAATAAGCGTTGTGATAGATCAGTATCTTATTACAACATAGTCAGTGGAGACGCATATGAGTATAAAGTTTCATATAGACAGAAGATAGAATTCAATTTACTTGGGTATCAATGCCTCAATAACAACATCGTCAATAGAGATGCACATAAGTACGAAAGCTCATATGGACAGACGAGAAAGTTAACAATTTATTCAGGTATCAAGGCCTCAATGATGACACTGTCAAAAGAGACACATGAAATTATGAAGGCTCATATGGACGGACGATAAATGTCACAATTCATGACAACATCGTCAATAGAGACGTATATGAGTGAAAAGGAGCATTTGGGCAGAAGAGAAGAATCACAATTCATTAAGTTATCGAGGCCTCCATGACAACATCGTCAATGGAGAGGTATATGAGCATAAGGGTTCATAAGGACAGAAGAGAGAAGTCAATTTATTCGTGTATCAATGCCTCAATGAGAACAATTTCATTAGAGACGCAGGCTCATATGGACAGACGAGAAAGGTAGGAATTTATTTAGGTATCAAGGCCTCAATGACAACATCGTCACTGGAGCCGCACATGAGTATGAAGGCTCAGATAGAAAAGAAAAGTCACAATTCATTTAGGTATCAAGGACTCGATGACAACATCAACAGTAGAGAGGCATATGAGTAAAAGCTGAAATGGACAGACGGAAAAAGTCACAATTCATGACAACATCGTCAATGGAGACGTATATGAGTGAGAAGGCGCATTTAGACAGAAGAGAAGTCACAATTTAGGATCACCTATTAAATTGTTAAAATGTCGTTGCTTGACTGTGGTGAGTCCTGCACGATTCACTGTTGCTGCTCCTGAGGTAGCGTATGGAGTTAATAATAAAGCCTGCCCAAAACACATAGTGCCCAAATAATAGTAATAAATGTTAATAAAATGATAATAATTGTAGCGGTCCTGTTGAAAATTACTTGTTTTTCTTTAAGACGACCAAACCCCAACAACCCGCAACAATCATAAATATATGAGGTTACTATAAATGATAATGATAGTCATAATAATTCACCTTTGCATACTGGCTGGGTGCCAGTCCACTTCCTATCAGCTCCGCAACGCCTGGTACTCTCTCCTACCAGAGTATACCCATACTTGCACTCGTAGCTGACCACAGAGTTATAGCTGCAGGATGTATATATAGCCTTTCCATGCCGAGGGTTCTCTGGAGGCGGGCACTGAACCGCTGTAACCACTAGACAACAACGACCAATAAAAAAGACCACTCGTTATAATATTTTAATTTTCAGAAACTGAGAGCAAAAAGTTTTGAAACAAAAACATAATCTTCAACTCCATTGACTATCGAAGTTAGATAATATTCGTCATGGAGTTTTCGGCGGATCGGGGCGGAGAAAAAATCGTCTTAAAAGAGGAAAAAAATGTACAAAACATCGAGATTTACTCCTGAAACTCCGCAAGCTGTACCCAAACCTTTTTCTTCAACTTTCATTTTGAATTCAAATCTGACAGAGGAGTTCACAACGTTGTTCCTATTGCTATTCTCGAACCTCAAGGTAATACCGATCTGGTACCATGGCAGAAATCGCAGCCGGACCAATGCAGAAGATCCAAGGCAAAAAATCCTTGGATCAGAGCCATTCAAAATCAAGATTATCATCCCACATTCATTCATCAAAATCTCCAGTAAATATTTATAATCCACACCGTTTGGAAATATTTTGAACTCACGCATAATTTTGATTATTCGTTTCTTCAGTTGTAACGAATATTCCGTTGGTTATAAAAAGGACAAATTTTTGTGTTGAACGGTTGTATTTGGTGTTCGTAATTGTCGAATTAACTAGGTAGATTAACGCCGGAAAAAAGTGTCGATAAAAAGAGAGAGGCTTTTTAATCGAAAAATTCCTGAATGAAAATGGTTGATTTTCAAGATTCAGAAGGGCATAACTCAAAACGTAATTGAGACCCCATCAAATTTTTTTTCGGTTTCGTGTTTAGGGGAGAAAACTACGTTAAATCTTTTTTTTTTTATTTCAAGGTGGAGCCCGATTTACTCATCTTTACCGTTAATAAACTTGTAAAATTTTGGATTTTTGTATAGATTAGATTCAAATCGTACCTGAAGGCTCAGAAGGGTCAACAACAAAATATATTTCAAAACATTTGGAATTGCCACTTCAAAGTGACAAGTGTAACTTGCATCTGACAATTGTCACTTTCAACTGGCAATTGTCACTTTCAACTGGCAATGTCACTTTCAACTGGCAATTATCAATTTGAACTGACAATTATCACTTTGATCCAACAATTATCACTTTGATTTGACAATTGACACTTCGATCTAACAAATGACACTTCGATCTGGCAATTGCCACTTTCAACCCATCCAAAGATATTGTTTTTCAGTAAAACTCAAAGTGACAATTGACAGTTCAAAGTGACAATTGCCAGTTCAAAGTGACAATTGTCAGATAAAAGTGACAATTGTCAGTTCAAATTGACAATTGTCAGTTCAAAGTGACAATTGTCAGATCAAAGTGACAATTGACAGTTCAAAGTGACAATTGCCAGTTCAAAGTGACAATTGTCAGATAAAAGTGACAATTGTCAGTTCAAATTGACAATTGTCAGTTCAAAGTGACAATTGTCAGATCAAAATGACAATTGACAGTTCAAAGTGACAATTGCCAGTTCAAAGTGACAATTGTCAGATAAAAGTGACAATTGTCAGTTCAAATTGACAATTGTCAGTTCAAAGTGACAATTGTCAGATCAAAGTGACAATTGTCAGTTCAAAGTGACAATTGTCGGATGCGTAACAATTGTCAGATGCAAGTGACAATTCCAAATGTTTTGAAATATATTTTATTGTTGGTCCTTCTAAGCCTTCGTAAAATGGAGAACTGCACATTGAAAGAAATTGTTGCATATATCTCTTTCGGATATGTAAATATGAATAAAATTTTGATAGGAAGGAAATTTATGTTTTTAAAGTTTCTCCAAGGTTTATATATGCACTGAAATAAAACAAATTATATTTGATTTGGAGTCGAAATATGTGCAGTAATTTTTAATGTATCCAGTATTTCGAAAACTATTGCTGATGGACAAATGATGGTCGAAATTGAGTAAAGAGGCCATTCCGTATTGAATTGTAATGAACTGAATCAAGGCAAACTCGGATACTTTGTAATGAAAAGTACAGAATTCATCACAAGATGAGGAGAAACAGAAGAGAATGGGAGAAACAAGGGATGTTTACCCTCTAAGTTCCACTTTCATATTTAAAAAAAGACTTCTCTAGAATATATGTCCCTTCCCAGGGACACAATATTCACAGTATTAAACGGATGGATTTCTTATTTTTAGCGCTAAACACATCTCGTACCTTCCAAAGGACATCACTGTTCAGCAATTTTAAAAATATTTGAACGACTGCCGTTGAAATAATCCAGCAGTTTGGATAGGGGTGAACCATCCTATCGTTTTTACATTGAACATTTTATGTGTTATAAAGCGGTTTTTATTGAAAAATAATTATTATTTTTGTAAGTTGGTGAGCATAAGTGTTAATTTTGCTATTGTTATCAATATTTATGTGCCTGTGCATAATTTGGAGATGTATAGCAGGGGATAGTTTTGGTGTCCCTCAGCAAGGACAATTTAATGTTGGTGCTAAAAAAATCATACGCCTTTTTTACATATATTTTCACATACCTTAGGGTATACATGCATTTTTCATGTAATTCTCAGAAAGTGTTAGCCGTTTTCTTGCTCTCCTTCTTCGGATTTTTTTTATACCTACCTCAGTGCTTCATTTCTCTTTTTCATCCATTCCGGGATATATATGGGTACAAAAACCTTTTTACTAATAAGGAGTTCCTACATGATTCGGATCTTCCGTTACTGTCTGATGAAGAAGACATGGGAAACCTTGAGGATTTCGTTCAGAATATTTTTACCCATCTCAAATTTAGTGTAGTTTTTTGAAAATTGGATATTTCCTTTCTTTTAAATGAATACTTCCACAGTGTATTTATTTTTTTACTACACTCCGAGACATGATGTCCATGTTCATGGACATAACAAAAAACAAGAACGGATGTGAAAAATGAAATTTGTAAAATACTTATCTTCGAAAACATGGTAAAAAAATATTTTCTTCAAAAAATAACTAATAATACTTCAGAGTAACTTGGGACAGTGTCCTTCTGGAGGGACACTCTAGGGGTAAATTCACGCGACGATATCGACGTGGAATACTGAATTAAATTGTTTATATTGCAATCAGCGTTTTCGCCAAATATTGAACCCGGTGCAGTCTAATTCATTAGACTAGAAAAATGAGGTAATAATAATAATAATCGGTCTAAGCAAAAACAAACCAGTTGTTCACCGGTCATGCAAATGTATTGCAATGAAATACTTACGAACACAGGTGGGTAGTTCCTTTGGCGACCAAGTACCGTCAGCTTGGCAAAAACGTTCGTTTTTCCCCACAAGCTCATAACCTTCGGCGCAGTGATACATGATGCGGCAGCCATACGTGTAACACTCCCCAGCATGCCATCCGTGAGATATCTCTGTGGGAGCTCCGCACGATCTTGCTGAAAATACAATGAAATTATTGGTCTGAGATTGAAAAAATCCCCTAGCTACGCCGCTGTCGATTGCCGACCATAAAACGTAACGCTGGTGGTGAAACACTTGGCGGTTTGTGCCGTCGCGGCAGATTTGCCGCGTAACTCATTTACATAACAAATGGACCGGTGCTGTCCGTAGTAAACATTTCCTCATTCTTGGAATTATTTTGAAGTTTTTCTGTACTGATCAATCTGAAGAATCCCAAACAATCTACTCTGCTCGAATTGAGTATATGAGGCGAGAGACAAAGTTTTTTGAAAGATTTAGCTAGATGAAATCAGTTGAGCAGTTTAAAGAGATCCAAGTGATTTATGAGTCAGTATTGTCGTTGTAAGTTTATAGCGAACTTAATGAAAACAGTAGTTTAGTGTTTAGACACTAGCTTGGGTACCAGCACACACAGGTTACAGAGGCAAGGGAGCAAGTCAGGCCCTGAATGGCCCAGAACAGTTTTGCGGTATAGCAAAAGCTCTACTAAAAACCAGCACCAAATCATGGATTCAGCAGAAATCTCAAGAATGGTGGAATAATCCACCAGGAATGAGACAGGCAGAAGAAATGCTATGTAGGTTCTGCCAGAAAGAAGAGGAAACATCAGCACACATACTATACCACTGTGATGGTATGTCAAGGCTGAGGTTTCTAATGCTGGGAAAAGAAAAACCAGAAGCTCCCAAATATATGGGAATTCTAAAAACTAGCCTATGGAGTCTCGTGATGAAGACAGGGCTAGAACTCTAACCGATTTTGAGGGCACACACAATAGATCTGCAAAGGTCGCGGTGTAGATACTTATGGCACAGAAGCCCCAAGCTAATCTATTCTAGGTACCTCAGCCCGTGGGCCCCCAGTTCACCGTACACCGACGCCAGAAACACATGATCCCCCAACCCTCAAAACATACGCATTCATACATTACAGAGGAACGCGTGTACTGGAAAGTCTATCTCCAATGGAAGCTAATGAATGAATAAAAAACTCGCAGCGAGAACTGGAAAACCTGTCTTTGATGGAAGCTGAAGAGGGGCCTCGGATAAGGGACGCGAGACTAGTATCCAACGAAAAATTTGGCGGCGGCCGCCCATCATCCTTCTGGTAACCGGTCCTACCAGGTTTGAAGAAACTTTTCTGAAGAGGCGGATTGAAGGAACTCGCAAACCTGTCTTCGACGAGAGCCGGGTAAGGGCCTTGAATCAGAGATACGATACAGGTAGCCAGTGAACGAATCGCCCACGGATGTTGCAATGTCTGGCAGGAAACCACCACTTTCAGTACTTTCATGTGAAGGTGGATTAATGTCACTCGCTGCGAGAAGTGGAAAACTTGTCCTCGATAAAAGCCAAGGAGAGGCCTCGGATAGGAAATGCGGGACAGTAAAGGGATCGCTAGTGGCTGATGCACCGCTCTGCTGGAAACCAGACGCAAGACTGTTATCCAGTGGAAAAATCACCCAGCCTAGAACCATCTCTACCGGAGCTTCCACGAGGCGGATTGAAGAAGCTTGCTCCCTTGACAACCATGCACACACTAAACACACGTAATTCAAGGTTGTATTTTGAAGGAGGCCAGGTGAACACTGTAAGAGCATTCCATCGATGAAGAGTCCAGGGGGTGGCAAAAAGGGTCCAGAGGAGCCTACTTGCTTAGCTGCACTACTGGCCTCCGCACCAACTACCACCACTATATACCTGAGTTCGATTTCTCGGCCAGTGGTCCTCTATTTCTTCATTTTTGTGATATGTTATCGACATTAAGCGTGATTTTTTGTTTTTCTGTTGTTTAATCAAGTCAATAATAAATTCGGGAAAAGAAATTGCCTCATAGGAATAAGGTCAAGTTGATTTCTGAGACAATCATAGTTCTAGATTTTCATTTATAACTCAATATCAAGTTTCTATATCGAAAACAATATACTTACGTTCACACGATATGTCTGGTCCATACCAAGACGCTTGTCCGTCTATCGCGAGACATTTCGCCCTCGGAAATCCGTTTGTGACGTACCCCGTATGACAGTAGTACTGAAGGGTAGAATCCAGGTCGAAGGTTGTTTGCTCAGAGAGGGCGTTGTGTCTCGCATGGTCGATCGTGGGTGGCTGCAGACAGTAGACTAAAAACAAGCATGTAAAAATCAATGTAGACTGAAAATCCGTGTAATGAATGCACCCGAGTGGCAAAGAAAAGTACTAGTAATAATAATAACATTACTAGTTTGGCAGAGAAATTCGATTTTGTGGAGTCTGACCTCAGTTGTCTTACGATTCGTTTGATTTCTAGGTGACCACAACAATGCGAACTTGGGAGTATAGCTACAGAAGTGCCCAAAGATAAAAACATTTTTTTTCAGTAGTAAATGTGGACCTTGTGAGGGAGTAGAAAACAGATTTTTTTCGGTGTATCCACCATATATTGCGATTGTTAAATTGTTATTGTTAAAATTGTTATATCCGTCAACCGGTTGCACCCCTACGTGCAACCCTCAAAAGTCAGAGACTTGTGCGAGCTAGGGGAAGACGTAGCCCTTACCTTTTAATACGTGTGATGCCATGCACGAGACCGGTGGCAATGCTGAGATTCGAACTCACGCTCTCTGGCTTATGAGGCGAGGACTCAACCCGCACACCACCCCCATAAATTGGGACTCTTAACCCTTTCCTGAATGCGAACTTGAGGTTATAGCTACAGATGCTAGCTACTGGAACTCAAAGCTAACAACAGAAAATAAACGATTCATCGAATATCAACTAAGGAACTGGGAGAAGCTTGAATACAGATTTCGCACCGCGCCTCCACCATAAATCATGAAATGGGTTGTTGAATTTTTTCTGGATACGAACTTGGTGTTATAGCTACGGATAGAAACTACTGAAACCTAAAGATAATAACAGAAAACAGAACGATTCATTGAATTACAACCACGGAACTACTACGAAGAAACTTGAATACAAATTTTACCAGCGCCTCCACCATATGTCACGAAAGAAGCTGTTGAACTTTTCCTTAATGCTGACTTGGAGTTATAGCTACAGATGATAGCTACTGAAACCCAAGGACAACAACATAAAACAAAATGAATAATTGAATTTCAACCTTCGGAACTCAGAGAATCTTGAATACAGATTTTGACAGCACCTCCACCATATGTCACGACTGTTGAACTTTTCCTTAATGCGAACTTGGGGTTACAGCTACAGATAGTTGCTATTGAAACCGAAAGATAACAACAGACAACAAAACGATTCATTGAATTACAGCTACGGAACTACTACGAAGAAACTTGAATACAAATTTTACCAGCGCCTCCACCATATGTCACGAAAGAAGCTCTTGAATTTTTCCTAGATGCTGACTTGGGGTTATAGCTACAGATGATAGCTACTGAAACCCAAGGTCAACAACAGGAAACAAAATGATTAATTGAATTTCAACCTTCGAAGCGGCTGTTGAACTTTTCCTTAATGCTGACTTGGGGTTATAGCTACAGATAGTTGCTACTGAAACCGAAAGATAACAACAGAAAACAAAACGATTCATTGAATTACAACTATGAAACTACTACAAACAAACTTGAATACAAATGTTGCCAGCGCCTCCACCATATGTCACGAAACAGGCTGCTGAACTTTTCCTTAATGCGAACTTGGGGTTATAGCTATAGATAGTTGCTATTGAAACCGAAAGATAACAACAGACAACCAAACGATTTATTGAATTTTTGCTACAGAACTACTACGAAGAAACTTGAATACAAATTTTGCCAGCGCCTCTACCATATGTCACGAAACAGGCTGCTGAACTTTTCCTTAATGCGAACTTGGGGTTATAGCTATAGATAGTTGATATTGAAACCGAAAGATAACAACAGACAACAAAACGATTTATTGAATTTTAGCTACAGAACTACTACGAAGAAACTTGAATACAAATTTTGCCAGCGCCTCTACCATATGTCACGAAACAGGCTGCTGAACTTTTCCTTAATGCGAACTTGGGGTTATAGCTATAGATAGTTGATATTGAAACCGAAAGATAACAACAGACAACAAAACGATTCATTGAATTACAACTACGGAACTGGGAAAAACTTGAATACAGATTTTGAGAGCGCCTCCACCATATATCACAAAAAAGGCTGTTAAATAAATTCCCAGGAGTAATTAGTTCAAATACCACTCTAGTTGGCTTTGGTACAGTTCCATTACTACAATAATCCCCCTAGTTCTGAGTTCAACAGATCTATGCCCTGGTGAATTGATACGGGATCTAATCTGACACCGAAACCATCGTCTATGTCCTTCGTAAAATTTGTTTGTGTAAATGGTTCAGATATCATAACGCAGGGACACCCTTATTGTCAGAATGATACGTCCTGGATTTTCATTTCGGCATATATTCAAATGGTTCGAACGGGATTTTACATACAAAAAAAGTTTTTTTTTTTTTTTTATCGGTTTTTTGGCATGGACTGCTTTGGTCATTAGCCGTGTGTTCTGGATAGACCTTGTCACTAACTCCATACGCCACCTTAAGAACAGCACTGTTAATTAATTATTAACGCAATAGTGAATCGTGGAGGATTATTCCCAGCCGACACGAGCTTCAATCATTCAGACTTTCACATCTGAAAATGAAAAAAGCCCACCCCGGCTGGAAACCGAACCTGGAACCTCTCGGTTACCAGGCTGGCGCTCAACCACTGCGCCAATCCCCGCCCAAAAGTGACTGTTAAATCCACTTTGTTGACGTAACACAAATTACAAAATTATTTTCATTCTCTTCGAGAAACCGTTACGTTTTATGAACGTATGATATTGGATTGTACAATTTGACGGAGTCTCAGTCTGATAAAATACGGATTTGATCAATTTTGAGTCCATCTAAATAATCTTTATTCCATTTTTGTATTCAATGAAATAAATTTTTGATAATTCAATAATAATTTGCAGTACTGGTTTAGAGTTTGACTAATGTACATTTTACTGTTATAACAGAATACAGTCTGAATTTGTACGTACGTTTCTGATAGGATTCAATCGCTTTATTTAGAGTTGACAATTGAATTGTCGCTGAAATACACTTTTAGCATACTTCGATTCTGTTAATTTGTGTTTCTGTTCATTTATTATTACGAATTATTTGTTGGATGTTTTGCTTCCCTACTAATGTATAAGTACCGCTTTGAAGCAAATGAACACCACTATCGTGACCTATAATTTTCAAAAATTATTTAAAATTGACGAATATCTATCCATCTACAACCATGCTATGTTCTCCTTCCTAAACATGTAAAAAACCATATTGCCTTCATGTAAATTCATAATCCATACAGCCCTGAGAAGGACTCGGATCAGCAGGAATGGAAATACGACAGGAAAAGAACTCACAGTGGCTGATGAGGTTAAAAGGGCAAAAAGAATCAACTGCATGATAAATCCTCCGAAATAACTCATTTTCTACATGAGAATCAACTTACTATTCTGTTTACATGCCGGGGGACCACCAGCCCATTGACCATCCGCTTGGCAAGATCGACTCTGGAGACCCACTACGTGGTATCCATGCTGACAAGTATAGATGGCTCTTGCTCCGAATAGTTTCCCACTCGCTGTCACTGTTCCGTAAGCGATTTGTTCGGGTTCCGGGCATTCACGATCTGAAAAACGATTCATACATTACTGAAAAGCCAAAAGATGATATCAGTTGAAGTTCAATTTCATAAACACAGGTCACAATCGAACTCGGTCGATGTGATTCATAAAAACAAAACTACTTGTGTCAGTGGCACGACTATGGGTATTTTAAAGTATTTTTTCTACATTCATGCAAAATGCAAAACTTTATTGAACTATATTCAGTGGAAAAAGAAGCTCTTTATTGCACTAGTGCAAAAAAGTTTTTATTGCACTCATCTGTCATTCTACTTCAAAGTGTTATCATGATAAACATAAACGTTCAAACCCACCACATATTTAGCAGGTATTCTGTGAGATTGGCCATACGTTTTAAACAGCTACATATTGTATATTATTTTGTTTTAATGTTAGCAGTCAAGTTGAACAAACAATGCCTTCCCGAGAATAACTCCATAATCAAAACCGATCCGCTATTTTCTAAACCGTCTACCTGCATAGAGCAAACTTTCTGTACTATGACCACACCTCGTGATAAAATACGCGCTCATGGCTACTATGGTTTTGATTTTTATAATGCAACTGTGGTTATATAAACTCCAGTCAAAATTTAATTCTGACAATTACAGAACAGAAAGTTTTAAAATGAGTAATATTAGTGGAAAACTAGATGATGGTGATGAAATCGATAGTAATAATTATTTATTTAAATTGCGTATTTCATTTTCCTTCACCTAGTGCCGCACCTAAATAAATAATTTCTTGCTTTTTGCATGAATGTAGAAAAAATGCTATATGCAACTCGTGCAATAAAAACTTACTTTTTGCACTTGTTGCATAAATAACTATTTTCATCGAATGAAAATGCACGTAACAACAATACGAAAATTGAATAAATGCATGATGACAAAGGATGATGGGAACAGTCGAATCTAGAGTGGGTTTACAGGGTATCCTGACAGTGAAGTCCAGAGTGTTTTGTGGACAATTTTGATAGTTGTACAAATTAGAGGCCTTCTGGGCAAGGTTTATTATATTAGAGAGGACAAAAGTTAAGAAACGAAAACAAAAATAAATTTTCACACCGTGTATCTCCTAAATTTTCGGACACACGTTTATATGGACTGTTTTTTTCTCAAAGTTGACTAAGGAATAGGTCATTTGAATATTTTGACGTACTTATGTTACACCCTGTATACCATTCGAATTACTTGATATATTCAAATAGCAACATCATATTCATCACACAACTTTCGGGGGAGTGAATTCCTTCTTCCAAGTGAATTCGAAAGGAGAGCCTTCTCAGATTTTCTTTGTCGTTTCATCTTTGACAATAAATACCTGAGAGCTCTTCTTGCATCGCTACGTACTCTAGAAAACATGTGCTGCTTACCTGGCTTTATACACGATAATCCACAGGATCCATCACAAAGGCACTTTTTCTTTTTACTCTTGCAGTCCTCATCTGAAGAACATTTCCTCAAGCATTTCTGTCCCTATGAAAAAAAAACGATTAAGGTGCATAAAGTAGAAAAAAAGTATACCGCCTTCAATGAACTCATGGTTAAAATTCAAACATAAGTGAAGAAGAAATCACGCTTTCCACAATGTCTTAAGTGGTGAGACTACAATTCTGATTATTTTATAATTATGGAATCAACATAAATTCAGTGGGAACTTTTGAAAAAAGCGTCACTTTGCTCTTCACTCGGCACGTTCCTAATGGTAAAAAAAATATAAAGAGAAAACGAACAGAAAAAAGATAAAATAAATATACATAAAACTCAGTGCAGAAAATGTCGGGCAGTGAGAATGAGATGAAGAGAAAGGGTGAATACAGCATGAATTCTTTTGAAATAGACGGTTTTAAATATACGTATTCATGACCGTAGGTGAACAGAGGAAATCTTTACAAAAAAACAATTATCTGCGGATTTGTAGCTGTACTCATAATAGGGAAAATTATTCTCGTAAAATTTGTGTTGGCGATACAGAAAAATCAAAAACTTTTGGTTCCAATGGGTATAGTTATTGGGTGAACATAAAATTCAAGACTTTTAGTCAACAGAGGATTCCATAATTCAGACTCGACCTTAATGGGAAATGTAACGAATAGTTTGAGAATTATTGAGTGTTGTTTATAAAGATTTTGTAGGGAGAAGAAATGCCTCTTCTATCCTCGTCGATTGGTAGATACAGCTAAGTATAAAGTCAACAGAATAATAGTTTCGCAGAAATTGACCTAATATGTGTAGAAAGATGCAGAGTAAAAGTATTCCAGCAAAGGGCCCAATATGCAGCCTTGTGGTATCCCACTAACTACTGGGAGACCCTTCGAGAAACTAATTCCACGACTATACGCTGAAGACGGTCTGAGATGTAAATCTCAATCACCACAGAAGCATTCTCGCTGAAACCAAAATGGAGTGTTCAGTAAAATAAAGGACAATGATTGAGTCTGGCACATGTTATGTAAAATTCTAAGAGCATCAACGCTGTAACTTCATATCTATCAATTGTCGACAATATATTACCAATGAAAATTCTGCTTTTTCTAGTATGGTTGTAATATTTTTCTACGATATATACCTCAATCAATTTCGACACTCACCAGTAGTGTAGCCTGTTCTTCATCTCTCGGGCAGAGCGTTGAAGGGGAATTCCTAGGATTCTTATATATTTTTCCATCGTCATCAATTTCCGATGACTCTGGCTCATCCCAGTCATCGTCGTCTTCGTCTACTGTTGGAACGGTACTGGATAATGAGGGACTTCGAGGAACTCTTGAAGTAACAACTAGAAGAGTTCAATGATAGATATCAAAAATTGAAGTATATTGAAAATTTTTTTCACATATGCTGACAATGATTCAAATGTCAGTGAGATATCTATGTATTCAAGTTCATGAGGTGCTTTTTCTCCAATAGAATCTCAGAAACGTTACCAAGGAAAAAATCCACACTTTCCATATGATTCGACCTCTTAGACAAAAAGTCGAATACTTCGAACTTGCGAACTTGTATGACGGCTGCATGTAGGTTGGGTTGTGAAAAATTTGTAAATTGGACGTTTTTATAACCCAGAAAATATACACTAGCAGTCGTAAGACAAAATATACAATTCAGATCAGCTGTATGGTGGCCAACTGAATATAAAGCATGTGGTGGCAACTCATTCCCCAGCCCATTATTCTTTCCATTAACCAGTCCATTGCCCAACCTTCAGCCCAACCCACTGCACAACCCACTGCATAACCCACAGTCTATCACACAAATCATCAATTTAACTATTGTCCAGCCCATTACCAAGCTCATAGCTCAAATCATTGCTCAGATATTATCCAGTCCATAGCTCAAATAATTTCCCAATCTATTGCCCAGACCATTGCCCAGACCATTACCCAGTCCATAGCTCAAAACATTGCCCAGCCTATAGCCCAGCCCATTGCTCAGCTCATTACCCAGTCGATTATCCTGGTCATAGTCCAGCCCACCTCCCAGCCCATTGACCAGACCATCGCCCAGACCATTGCCAAGCCCTTTGCCGCCTAGCCTATGCTCAGCTCATTACACAGTTCATTGCCCAGCCCATTTCCTAGTGTATCGACCAGGCCATTGCCCTTTCCATGGCTCGGTTCATAGTCTAATTCATGATCCGGGCCATTGCTCATTCCATCCAATCAACCAGACCATCGTTCAGACCATTGCCCAGCCCAATACCCAGCCTAATGCCCAGCCCAACGCCCAGACCAAAGCGCAAACCATCGCTAAGACCATTGCCCAACTTATTGCCCAATCTATTACCCAGCTCATTGCCCAGTCCCGCTCAAAGCTCAGCTCAATGCCTATACCATCACTCAAACCATTTTCCAGTGGATTGCCCAGCCCATTACCCAGCCCATTGCTCAGCCTGTTGCCCAATCAATTGCCCAGTTCATAGCCCAGTCCATTGCCCAGCCCAATGCCCAGCCTAATGCCCAGCCCAACGCCCAGCCCAACGCCCAGACCATCGCGCAAACCATCGCTAAGACCATTGCCCAACTTATTGCCCAATCTATTACCCAGCTCATTGCCCAGTCCCGCTCAAAGCTCAGCTCAATGTCTATACCATCACTCAAACCATTTTCCAGTGGATTGCCCAGCCCATTACCCAGCTCATTGCTCAGCCTGTTGCCCAATCAATTGCCCAGTTCATAGCCCAGTCCATTGCCCAGCCCAATGCCCAGCCTGATGACCAGCCCGACTCCCAGACCATCACGCAAACCATCGCTCAGACCATTGCCCAGCCTATTGCTGAATTTATTACCCAGCTCATTTCCCAGTCCATTATTCAGTCCAGCCTAGCTCAAAGCTCAGCTCAACGCCTAAACCATCGCTCAAACCATTTTTCAGCGGATTGCCCAGCCCATTACCCAGCCCATTGCTCAGCCTGTTGCCCAATCAATTGCCCAGTTCATAGCCCAGTCCATTGCCCAGCCCAATGCCCAGCCTGATGCACAGCCCGACTCCCAGACCATCACGCAAACCATCGCTCAGACCTTTGCCAGGCCTATTGTCCAACTATTACCCAGCCCATTGCCCAGTCCTTTGCTCAGTCCAGCCTAGCTCAAAGCTTATCCCAACGCCCATACCATCACTCAAACCATTTCCCAGCCGATTTCCAGCCCATTACCCGGCCCCTTATTCAGCCTATCGCCCACTACTACTACTACTGAAACGAATATACAGTGCATCCCATTTAAAACGCGCCACCCTGAATAACTTTTGAACCAATGATTTGCAGAGAAAATAAAAAAAAACAGGTCAACAATTATACAGGAGGATACATTTTGAAATATTCGTTCTAGAGACAAATATGGAAGCAATAAATCAGAAAAAGAGAATACTTATTAAATTCTTGATTCAATATCTGATGACTTGACAATGAGAAGAAGAAAATTTTCTATAGTAAATATCCAAAAATGATTCCACCAACTTCCATACAATGGTACAAATGAGCTTCCATTGCGGCCCTCGCATGATTGAGAATCTCTGGAGTTATTTCTCTGCAATGCCTCATGATATTCCCTCTCAAATCTTCTTATGTTGTTGATTCCATCTCGTACACTTTAGACTTCAAATGACCCCATAGAAAGAAATATAAAGGAGTGAGATCCGGAGACCTTGTTGGCCATTCTGTAGGACCTCTTCTGCCAATCCAGCGATCAGGAAAATGATCATCCAAAAATTGTCACACTGGAGCTGCATAATGAGGAGGTGCACCATTCTGCTGAAAAACTATTTTGTTTTCGAATAAATTCATTTCCTCCTCAATTGCCCTATTGTATTATTCGATTCTCCAACATATCCAGATATTTCTCACCAGTCAAATTATCATCAATAACAAAAGGTCCTATGATGTGGTCACCTAAAATTTCTGCCCAAACATTCAGTTTTTGAGGTCGTTGGGTATAAACTTGAATGAATGAGGAATCGTATCACTCCAACATCGACAATTTTGCCGATTCACCTCTCCATTCAAACTAAACGTACTTTCATTTAAAAAACAAATTTTTAAGACATTCTGATGCAAGTTGATCCGTTCAGTGAGACTTTTACAAAACTCGATACGTCTATCGAAACCGCATCTTCGTTCAATTCATGAACTAGTCTAATCTTATATGGATGAAATTTGTACTTATGAAGGATCCTGAAAACATTTGTACGACTGATTCCTGATTCCCGAGATAACTTAGTAAGAGATTGCGTATTTTCTATTACTCCAACGTGCCCTACAACTACAATAGAAATAGCTTCATCGTTGACAACTCCTGAACGGTTATGCTTTTTATTGTCAACAGATCCAGTTTCAATAAATTTGTTCAATAATTCCGAAACGTATTTGTGTCTTACATTTATTCCGGGATGATTATAATTGAACATACTAGCAGCAGCTCTAGCACTATTTCCATTCTGGTAGTACAAACTCACTATTTCAATCCGTTTTCGAAGCGTATAAACCATTGCTTCTCAAGAATTCACAAAAACAGAAACATCAATTGTAACTTCACCTGGTAAGTAACCGTAATTGTAGAATGGGACGAATACAAAATAAAGTATACTTCAAAAAAACACCTATGAAACCACGGTAACAGATTGTACAGAAGTTCATTCAGGGTGGCTCGTTTTCTACTCAAATAATTTGTAGCTCCCGAACTATAAGCGTCAGACCATATGTATTATAGTCTTTTGAAATCTGCTCATCATAGAACATCTGATAATGCAAAACAATATATGGTGATCTATTAAGAAAATGGTGACATGCTCTGGGGGTGCGATAGGGGAAGTAACATCAAATGTCAATATGTCAAAATGTGTCCCCATGTATACTATTGTTGACGTGTTTTTTATTTTTCCTGAAAATCATTGTACCAAAAGTTATTCAGGGTGGCTCATTTTAAATGGAATGCACTGTATATTGTTCAAGCGTTACGCACATACTGTGTAGCTTGAACATACTCGTAAATCATTACCCGGTGTAAGGAGTCCCACTCCGAACGGATCTAAATCAATGTAGGTTTTGCGCACCTGCATAATCACAGCTCGGCTTCTTCCTTCTGAAAAGCGATTTATACGCTCCCTATTCATGAGCCTGGATAACTTATGAATAATTCCCGACCATCCCAACCGACTTCAACGGGAATAGCGAGAAACCCGATAAAGGAATAGGGGATTTTTCATCCTTGAATATTCATATCTTCCTAGCAGACAAGAGCGAACCGTATTCTCAGGTGTTACATCATGTCATCATTTTCCATTCAACTTGAATATGGAAAGTGAGCATTAGAACATAATATGGCAAATATATCATAAAACAACTCCTTTTCTGCATTCGACACAATACGTCATGATATTCTGATCACAAAACTTGAGAGATATGGAATCCGAGGGGTTGCCCTAAATCTTATTTCATCCCACTTTGAAAAACGTACCCAGTGTGTAAAAACCTCGGATCGACTCTCAACAAGTCATCCAGTCGATTTTGGGGTTCCACAAGGTTCTGTCCTGAGACTCCTATTATTTATTATACATTTTAATGACCTATCATACAATTTAGATCGAAAAATCACATCTATTTTTACGCCGATGGCGCTACTTATATAACCAGCGAGTCCGACGAAAATGATGCATTGCAGGCACTCAACCAAGCGGAACACTTTACCAAAAACTGGTTTTACAACAGAGTCTCTACTTGAGCACTACTTCTTCTACTGAAGAGCATATTAAGCTTTTAGGTTCAACATTAGATGCAAGGTTGAGTTTGGCTCGCTACTCTCAGGATTTAGCTAAACGTCTTGCCAAAATTATCTATGCGCTACGACAATTGAGGCAAAATTTGGATATGGACCATCGGAGAATGGCATATTTTGCAACGTTTCATAGCGTAATGACTTATGCGTTGATAATCTGGGAAAACACATCATAGTTATAAAATATTTGTTGCTCAGAAGAAGGCTGATCGAATCATAACATCAAGTAAATATGGCGATCACTGTAAACCTCTGTTCAAAAAACTCAGTATACTCCTTTAGCATGCTGTTCCTATCAAGTAATACAACCTAGATGAGTAATGCTCAAATAGAACTGAAGGTAACATCTTTTCATAATGTTATCCCTCAAAGCATGACATTATTGACATGATGCAATTTTTTAAGGATACAATAAGCATGCCAGCTAAATTTTGATATCTGTCGGGAATTTTCATGTCAACGAAAACCCAAAAATACTGTCAGATGAAATATATAGCAATAAGAAGACAATTGAAACGTTCATTGAACGAAGATTACCCAGAGAGGAGGCTACAGTTTTGTGAGAGTATGATGGAAAGGACATCGAATGACAATCAGTTCATTGATAATATTTTTTTTTCGGATGAGGCTACGTTTTGTTTGAATGGAACAGTCAATCGTCAGAATTGTAGATACTGGCCATTCGGAAAACCATGTTGGACCCAAACGGCTCGTACACAATATCCCCAAAAAGTAAATGATTGGGCAGGTATTATTGGCGACAGAGAAAACAATAATGTACACAATATGATATGGTTCCAACAAGACGGAGCTCCTCTTCATTATGCTGGGCAAGTGAGAGATTATCTATATGCTATATTTCGGAACAGATGTATAGGACGACGTGGTACAATCGAGTGGCCAGCACGAAGTCCAGATCTCACACCACTAGACTCTTTTCATGTAAAAAATATGGTCTATGTCGACAGATCTAATAATTTAGAAGATTTGAAGATTCGGATAAGGCGAGTAAAGTCGGAAATTCCTCAAGAGCATTTGCTGAATAGTGTTCAGGGCATTATTAATAGATTATCGTATTGTCAAGAGACAAATGGACTACAGTTCGAGAGTTTATTACATTAATTTTGAACAAATTAAGTAATATGCGAGTGAATGACAGAGGCGGACCAATAAATACGAAACACACTGTACCTAACGAGAAAAAAAAATGAGCTTTCTATTGATACTAAACATGACATATCGTTCAATTTAAAAATAATGCCGATGACGTCACTTCTCCACTAATGGCACATCTAAAATATATTCGAAATCCTAGAAAAGTGCAGAGTAAAATACCCTTCAACTTTCATATGAACTTTTTTTCGAGAAAAATGAGCGGGTCCATACTTTTGACTTATAACTATAATCACCTTCATATTTTCACTGTTTCTAGGATGATTTCCGAAAATGAAACGATATATCTTTTCCGAGAACCCAATTCAAAATACATCATATCAATATGTCACAACCAGATATATTGATCTAATATTCCATTCAAAGGGAACAATAACATATACTAAACAGCATCTTAGAACCAGAAACATGCCCACAAAAGCGACAAATACCACGCTGTCGACGGCAAACTCTCCATTCATCTCGACCAAAGCGGTGAATCTTTCATTCTCTTGCTCCATCCATTACATTATCCCCGATCCCAATACCCAAGCCAGACATTCGTGACGTCCCTTTCATGAACGATTCGATAACATCGTTTCAGTACGCGGTAATCTAAGTAACGTACAAGCCGTCCAGGGATAAATCTCCTGCTGCTTCAGGAAAGGATCAGCACTTTGGGAACATTTTTTGTTGACATTTGAAAACAGTACCTAGGTGTTATACAGGGTCGCTGATATGTATGGAAACGATCGATTATCTCTTAAAGTAAGATAGCTAGCGAAAAATATTAAAATACACAAGTTTAAGGATTTTTCAAAATCCATTATATTAACGAAAAATTAAGTATACAAGATCAGTCAAAAAGTCAGGACGAAACAAATTTGTTGTTTCTCTGATGGGATACCCTGTATATCATTCCACAGTTCAATTCTGCTCAAAATTTTGAACAAAATTAATAAGCACATCATTTCCTAAATTAGACCGTTTTTGAGATATCGAATTTTGAAAATAACTTTTTACTACTCTCTTCGTTGAAGAAAACGCACGAAATGATGCATATTTATTATGAATGTCACAAAAGGTGGAGTATGTGCATATGAGTACAATTTAATTATAATTTTTTTACAGAAAATAAAATAAGCATAATTTTTCAGGGTTGATAAAAATGCATGAAACGATAAAATGTATTTTTAATGAATGTCCAGGATATTTTAGTTATTTACGTACCAAGGGTATAAATAGATGTTTATGCCCTGAGGGCGACGTTTTACGAACCCGAGGGCCTCTGGCCTGAGAGTTTGTAAGTCGCCCGAGGGTATACACAAATATGGTTTCAACAAGATAGGCCGCCAAAGATCGAAGAGTTGCAAGAAAGAATAGGGCATGAAATTTCTACCATTTCTCCTCGCATGCATGAAGAACGCGCAATTTGTGATAACACTGTTCTTCAAAATTGAAAATTGGTTGGAGATACAGTTGATTGGAGATACAGTTGATTGTTCAATCGAACAAAGTTGGCCATGAACATCAAACTCAAATCATCACAACTGACGAACTACGTCAACATTTACGAGAGGAAAGTTCGAGGTAAGATATAGCTGAAAATTGATCTTCTCATGTAATTGCAGCAACCATATTTTCCAACAATCATCAAAAATTTCCTCGAAACGGAGTGGTACCCATAAAGAAATGCTCACAACTGCCATTTCTCAAATGGCAACATACTCTTTTGTATATGCTCACATAGCATAGCGTTAAATATTCCCTTTCAAAAAAAAAATTGATTCCATTTTTCAAAAAATTTCAAAAATCCCTTAAATATACTGTACCTTGGAAGAAAAAGGGCCGATGTCCAATTTCGCTGTTTCGAGAAACAAGAGGGCAAAGATTTTTAGTACAGAATAATGCTCGTCTTGAAGAACTGTATAACGTTACATGAGTTTGAGTATTGCTAAAATATTTTCTTTTGTATGATTTTACAATTAATTAAATATATATAAGCTGTTTTCTTAATTTGTGGAAAATATTGGAGATTGGCCGTGAGGAAAATATCATTCGAGATGACATTGGCCTCTAATATCGGACTTGGGCCGTGAGGAATACATCGTTCAAGATGACATTGACCTCTTGATGTAATGAAAGAATTCAGTTGCAGATACAAGTTTATTCAGTACAGAAAAAAATACAGTGTAGGAGAACAATTTGTCGCAGGATCACTTATGAATGAAAGAAGCTCCAATAAGTTCATAACCTTGAGGTCAGCTAGAGGTAAGGGTTCTGTGTTAAGTGGTTTCAAATCTGTAGTCGTTATTGTTAAACCTACATCTCGTTTTCTTACACTTCCTCTCCTCAAGTCTACCTTCTTGGCATTTTCAGTACCACTGAATTTTTATATGTCAAACATTGGCCCTTATTCTATTACGCAGGAATGGACATCAGCCTTCAGTATTAAATAATTTTTGCTCATTGGAGATACTTAGGACATTTTTCTACGTGAAAATTGAAATATTAAGTATATTGGGCCAAATAACTCAATTCGACACAATGTGGACATTGGCCCTTTTTCTTCCAAGGTACAGATATCTCATAACAAAAACTAATTTCTATGGAGCGTAATCGAAGAAAGGAATATTTTCAACTCGGAATTGGAGAGGTTCCGTAAAAAGCCTACGAAGTCTTTAATTGAATTGGAATCAACTTCAGATTCGATGGGCACATTCAAAAAAGTTTGAATTTTTCGAGAATTAATAGAAAAATCAAGAAAAAATGGGAAATGACCCTTCTCGACTATAGATGAACTTTTCAATTCGAGAACGGTAAAAGATAGAGCAGTCGATTCAGAATGATGTTATTAATATACTCTGTGAATTTCAAGTTGACCGAAACCAAAAGTAATTTCTCGAAGAGAGTCTTTCAAATAATCATGGAAATAAAAAATTATCAGATTTAGGTTAGTTCATTCTGGTTAGATGGCGCTCCTAACATTATTTTCTTTTAACTGGCACGACCGCAACTTGAAATTTTGAGATTTTGAAAAATAGATAAAAATTTAGCAAGTGAAACTAAGAAACATCCGAATTTTATTATAAAAAAATACTCTTCTTTCAATACTCTAGTCATAATCGCGATACATTCACGGGACACTATATATCCAGTGCTTGCAAAAAACGAATAGCCGGCGAATCTTCAAACGGAATTGAAACATAACAAGATCTGCTGAGAAAGAAAACTTTCCCGAGTTAGTTGATTAAAAATTCAACTCACGCAAAACGCTAATTTCGTTCCTACATTAATCTCCGTCCCGGGAATAGTTTAATTGGGGCTCTCTTGGATAAAGTTGCAGTTTCAGCAACTTTCCCAAAGGATCCGAATTAATCAATCTCGGAGATGAGACAGTTTAAATTACGAAAAGGTCGGGAGGAGCGATTTTTTATTTAAGAGAGCGAAACTGAACTGTTAAGTTTATCTACTAAAATAAGAACTGAGACTCTCTTACGATACAGAAATTCCAGTCACGTTCAGTTCTGATGAGTATGTTGACATATACAGCGTGTGCGATTTGAAACAGCTGCACCCTGATATTTTGGAACCGATGGATCTATTTTGAAAAATTAAAATTAAAAGTTGAAGTACTCGACGAGCACCGGTGTGAAGTTGGCAGTCAATTTTCAGCAGTAACTTTCGATCTAGCAGTAAAGCCACCAGTGGTGCCGGTAAAAATATAATTTTCACAGGACTTTTTTCGTAAAGGTGAAAATAAGACAGTTTTATCAATAGGAAACATTACAACAAACGGATTTGATAAAGCGCTATAAAATATTGAGTAAATGTTCAAAAACACCGCCTTCTTGTTGAACACATATTTGGGCCCTTCTATTGACACTACGTGTGGCATTCAACACAGTTCGGCCATCAATTCTATTAGTTATAGTAGAAAAATGGACCGATAATAATTCTGCCTCTAAATAGACCACACCAAACATTATTACTGAATCGTCTTTGCGTATTGTGGGGATGGACTAGAAATGGATTATGTCTACTCCAATAATGAAAGTTCTTTCTATTATACATCCCACGATTTGAAAAATTAGCCTCATCGCTCCATATAATATTTCTATAGAAGTTTGGATCTTGTCTGCATTTATTCATAAACCAACGACAAAACCCCAATCTTCTCTAAGGATCACCAGGTTCTAGTGTTTGCACTGGTCTTAGAAATCTTATGTTTCTTCAGAATTCGTTGAATATCAGACAGTGGAACAGCTATTTCTCTAGATAAGTCTCTGATGGAATTATTTGGATATACCCCAAATAGGATAGAACGTCAATTTCTGTATCTTCAGATATTACAAAACGTTTTTTAGTTCTCCTCTTCTCAAAAACTTTTTCATTGTTCCTGATTCGACGATGAAGCCCAGCAAAAAAACGCCGATTAAGTAATTCACGATCGGGGAACGAATTGCTGTAGTGTTGGAGTGCTCTTATGCTATTTTTCTGACAAACCAAGTAGAATTCTAACATATCACATTTTTCCTTATGGGAAAACGGCATTTCGAAAAATATTCGAACAGTAGTTGACAATAATTTATGACATTGTCATGATATACTTGACAATATTTGACAAATAGTATTTCAACAAAGTTTCAAGGCAACTTGATTGCTCATAATAATTGTTTCATCTTATCAAACACATTTTTTCCAACCACGTTCATATGACTCTCCAGTATTTTCTGTTCTGTACAAAAACGGCTTCAAAGTTATCATTGCAGCAGACATATTTTGATTCACAAAATAAATGCGGCTAGCGGAATGGCTTTAAGATAGAAATTATCGTTTTGTACATTAATACCAAATAGCTCAGTAGTGTCAATTGAGTGGTGCGACATGATGATTACGGGTTTCACGAGTTCACACCCAGCGCAATTTTTTCTTTTTACTGTTTTATTTTGCTATTAGTAACAAAATATTGTCATTCGTATAAGTACCAAAATTGGATGTTTGGACAATCATGAGGTTTTATTCGCCAAAACAAAGAAATTTGTTTTACTAGTGAAAGAAAGAAATATTTCCACATAAATCGCTAAATTTCTACTTTAGGAAGAAAGGTTATATGAGCTTTGTTGTTGAGAATGTTATTACGAATCGAAATGCATGAAAAAATATAGGGTGTTTCATTGAAAGAAATATCATTTTATATAATATTCTGAAAACGCGACTGTCAATTTTTTTTTTGATTTCTGTATCGAGAAGGCCATTAAAAATGCTCATTTAAACAGAGGCCCTCGGGACGCAAATTTTGCCATCGGTAATAAGAGCCCGTATAATTCTCCTGATACACTCCATAAATAGCAGTTTTTTTTATATGTATACTCATATTGGCACCATATAAACATTTTATGCTTCTTGTGATTGAATTGATAAATAAATAAATGAAGTCCATTAAAGAACGGAATAGCAATAAAAAAAAAACTATATTTCCTTCTTTACGTATAATCCAAACAGTTTCCTCCTGAAAATGAATTCGTTTTATTTACGCTGTCCGTCAGAGCTTGAATATTCCTGGAATAGGCCCCTTGTGTAGACTTTTCAGAAATGGTCTCTCTCAATTCCTTCCTCACATGCTGGCAAACGGCTCCAGTACTTTTAGAAGAATAATCGTATATAATTTCAGCATCGTTTTTTATCTTCATTGCCACGTCTTTTTTCTCATTTTCGCTGCTGTTGTGGATCAAAGTGAAAGACGACGTATTGGTATCATCATCATCAGAACGTTGCTCTTTCATCATCGCCTTGATCATTTTTTTCAACACTCTTTTGTTTTCGGAATATACGGCGACACAACCGATAGATGGCGCTCGTGTTGTTTGGTAGCTCGATCCACCACAAGCGGCCACGTTCAGGTTTTCATTGCCTTCCCAGCTGTAAAATTCCTTCGATACCAATATTTCTTCTTCGTCGACCTCTTCTTGGAATTCCTCCTTGCTGTCGATGCCAGAACAAAGGCTCGTCGAGTTGACCAGACAGATTTGCGGGTATTTGAGTGAATACTCGGTTCTTTTCAAGTCAATTTTATTCTGGCTATATTTTTTCAGGTGGTTTATGAAATCGTGTTGCAATAGGATCTCTTCGTGCTGCTGGTTTACGATATTCTTCATTATCTTCAGCTTCTTTATCAGTTTCATATTTCTCGTCACCAGGTTTTTGTCACTGTTCGATCGTTTATCTTCGATATTTTTGCCGACAAGGTGTGTATACGCTTCCCGAATCATTTTCAGGTCCTCTACCTGAGCTAGGTAAGTATCTCTCTGTTGCTGCAGACTTGTTAGTTCCTTATAATGATCAGATTTGATGCTCTCGAAGTCCCTCTGAAGCTGGTAGTTGGAAATCTTCAACTGGTTCCTCTCTAGGAGGAGTTTGTTCAACTCGCTCTTCAAAGATTCACATTCACACCTGGTTTGGTCAAGCTCAATGGTGAGCTCAGCTTTGGCAGTCTCAATTGGTTTTTTGATGCTCTCGAAAAGTTCTATCTCCGATCTGCCCCTCAAATGCTTGTTCACTATGTCCTTCCCTTCTATCACTAAATGCACGTAATGCAAGATTTTATCGAGGATCCGGCTGTTCAGATCCTTCGCTGTGGCCAGTTCCTGTTGCTGTTTTTGCTTATAACGTTTGGTCACGGACAACAGATATTTCGCTTCAAAGTCTAAACTCCTGACCATATCGTCAACGTTTGAAATTTCTCCAGTTGTAATCGCCATGGAATTCAGTTGCTCCTGGAAATCACAGAGTTTGGCCTCAATAACACCAAGTTCCTTCAGATCCTCGTTCTGTGACTCTTGCTTTTCTAAAAGCTGCCTCATCTTCCTCTCCAACTTCGTTTTTTCCATCTGGATGTTCATAATGAAATTACAGTTCATCTTCTGATCCACCGGTAAGGAAGAAATTTGCTCTGCGATGACGTTTCTCTCGTCTTCTAGCACGATCAGGCGGTTGCAGCATATTCTGAAGGCTTCCAACTTCCTTCTCAGAACCAGAGTAGCTTCCAGAAGTTTGTTAAAGAGTTCCAGACAGAAATCGTTCTTGAACAGCCTGCTGCTGCTCAATTTGAACTGGACACTTCCATTGGAGTACTTGAGGAACTGGCAGATTTTCTTCACGATTTTTTTCAGTATAAACTCCTGCCCTTGCAACGATCCAACCAGCTTTTCGTCGATGCACCTCATGTGTTCGTATAAATGGTGTACTTTACTTCTCATGCCGTTCTTCTTTCTGAAGTCATCCATCGCCAATATCACCGGCAAATTTTCGTCCAAGTCCTGAGTGGTGCATGTCTCGGAAAGTTCCATGAGTTTGGATCGGGCTAGGTCCCTCTGGAGGTAGAACATTATTTGCGTTTTTTGATTCTGGACCTGCTTCTTGAGAATTTCTATCGTGTGGTTTTTGTCGTCCAGAATAGAAAGGAATGCTTCCCCAGATGGTTCCGCGACGATTTGGATGATGGTTTTGTCGCTGTCTGTGGTTTCTTCGCTGATGTTCATGATTTTATGGGGATGAAGCTCGATTTGAATGGAATGAAATACTACTCACTAATTTGCGTTTGTCATGATGTTTGTCAGATGTCGCTTTGAAGGGTGAAGTTTTGGTTATAGAACGTAAGAAGAAAATTAAGTAGGGAAGCTCTTAGTTTCCATCAGATGGGTATCCGAAGTACCGGAGCAGAGCGAGTGTGGCAATCTCATGAACGAAAAAAAATGTACTTCATCTCGAGTATGAAATGCAATTTTTTCTACGATAGATGTTGTCGTAGCGAAAATATTTTTTTTCAATTCAAATAACGTGTCTCGACTGCTCATTGGTCATTGACACAGGTACAGTTAATACATTAAAGGAATTGAAATACAATATAACGTCTAAATATTCAATATTAGAACTTTTTCTGATACTTTGTATTGTAATTTGTAACCCCCAAAAATGTTATAAAGATAGTAAATTGGAATTTTCCGCTTATGAAATTATTGACAACAAAGGTCAGAGGATAGAAATTAAATTGGTATCCAGTTTGAAGGCCTCTTGCATGAGTGCCTACGGGGAAAATTTTCGGTATCCCGACAATGACAACAAATAAGAACAAGTTGAATCGCATATCAAACACATATAATTACCTGTTTGTAGAAGGATCAGACCTAACACTACCCAGTTCCAATGTTTGGTACACTTCATACTTTTGTCATTATACAAACACACTTTATATTCCAAGCACCAACTGAAACTTTTCTCTGGCAATTCACAAACAGTTGTAAAAAATTAAACGACCGAATGTAGTAAAATTTACATCTCGTTCTAACAATTTTTGCGAATCGAGTTTTCAGGTGAATATTACGAACAATGATCTCTCGCGTCTGAAACCATATGTCGGCTTTCAGGTCTCCAGCATCCAACTGAAAGCAGAGCTGTGCTGAAACCGATTCTATAGAGCATGTGAATGACTGTGCTTTCGGCCATCTTCGCGGGACACAAATTTCCAAATTGCCTTGTTACGTTTCTGGAATTATGTTTTCACTTTCACACTCTATGAAAAAAACTTCATGGTGTTCGGCAAATTTCTGAATACAAATGGGAAAAATTCACATTTATGTTTCTTGGAAAATTGTATTCTCCAAAACTACAAACTCAGAATACATTTTTCAAACATCGATTTTTTATCGAGTTTACGGGAGTAAAATAAAAAAATTAAAAATCCATCAATCATTCAAAATGTACTTCTTCTACGAGAGTGACTGAGCTAAGTTTTTTCGCACTGATTACATCGTGTGAAGTGATACTTTTTAGCACAATTGCGTAAAAAATTAACTGTGCGTAAAAATATCAACTGTGGGTAAAGTAGTTTTTGACACACTGTTCATATATTTACGCATTCTTGAAGTATTGTAATCAGAGGTTATCAATAGATAATACAACGGAAACTAAAAATTTCATATGATAAAATATTCAAGTGAAATACACAATCGCTACAATTTTTTTAATATCAACTGTCGTAGAACAAACGATGTACGATATTTTTTCGTACAAAGCGTGTTTTGTGGAAATCAGAGGTATCTCATATGTAACAAACTCCACGCTCTGTCAAAGAAGTTCTACTTTACGAACTTGTATCATAAATAACTATTTTATTGTAAGAGGTTAACAGCATGTTGTGTAACGAGTGCTAAAAACGTCCTTTCAGTGACGAGTACTTATGGCGGGGCTAGAGTTTAATGAACGAGTTTTTCTACTCTCATAACTAAAATGGCATTTATAGGACGTTCATATATAATACTTGTTACATAATATTCTATTTTAAATTATGGGCTATATGGAATTGAAAAGTATATGGTCATAAACGTGTTTGATTTATTTCAAATCGTGGCTCGTGATGGTCACACAAATTTTTTAGCCTCAAAACATTCAACATGAGCAAAGTGCTCTTTGAAACGTACCTTCATGTCCCTTCTCATTTGACCCACATACTCCTCGCAGTCCTTACAGGGAATTTCATAAATGCAGACAGTGCTGTCATTTTAAAACGAAGGAAAACCAGAAGCATCAATCAAAGCATTCCTCTCGAGCTGTTATTTAATTCTTATCAGCCCTCGTATATGAAATAAGATAAATTTGGATGGTTTATTTTGAGTTTAAAGAAATACCGAGGGTTTGATGAGAGAATTACAATTTTCTGAGATAATGTATTCCGTTTGTATCCAAAACCCTACCGGTCTTTGTAATATCCGAAAATAACCGAAGTGATCGCTCAGTCACCACGAATTGAGGACAGATAATCGGAAACACGCCGTCGTCGACGCTACCCGACGCTATGCATACCCCGACGGCATAGGTGAATTCCAGTTGGAAATAACTAATTTGTGTCCAGAAATAAACGAGAGGAACGGGGGAAACATCACCTGAATGCCGATGATTCTGACAGCAGAGAAGAATTCTGAAATCAAATTGAGGAGCGTAGCAATCGATGCACAGTGGTTTCTTTTTTGAAAGCTTTTTTTGCCAAGCTTTCATCAGTTAACTTACTTTTCGTATGTATGTCTGCCCGTCTGTTCGTCTGTCCTACTCTCCTGTCATTCTATTCATCTGTTCTTATGTCCTTCTGCCCTTCTTTTATCCTTTTGTCCGTTTCTTCGTCTGTTCTTCTGTCCATTTGTCGTGTCCTTATATTCTGTCCTTCTGTCGTGCCCTTCTGTCCTGTCCTTCTTTCGCTGTCCTTCTGTCGTGCCCTTCTGTCCTGTCCTTCTTTCGTGTCATTTTGTCGTGTCCTTCTGTCCTGTCCTCCTGCCCTGTCCTTTTGTCTAGTCCTTCTTTCTTGATCTGCTATTCTGTCCAATAATTCTGTCCTTTCGTCCTTCCGTCCTTCCGTCCTTCCGTCCTTCCGTCCTTCCGTCCTTCCGTCCTTCCGTCCTTCCGTCCTTCCGTCCTTCCGTCCTTCCGTCCTTCCGTCCTTCCGTCCTTCCGTCCTTCCGTCCTTCCGTCCTTCCGTCCTTCCGTCCTTCCGTCCTTCCGTTCATCCGTCTTTCCGTCCTTCCGCTCTTCCGCCTCTTCGTCCTTTTGTTTTTACGTCCCTAAATTGAATTTTTTTGCAGTGATCACAGTGCGTGAAGTGATTCGTTTTAGAACAAAAAAAATTTACTGCGTAAAAATGTCGAATAATATTTATCCGTCTGTCTATCTGCCCTTCTATCCATCTGTCCTGTTTTTCTGTTCCTCTATTCTTATCTTCGTCTGTTCTTCTGTTCTCCTGTTATTTTGTTCTTCTATTCTTCTGTTCTTCTGTTCTTCTGTTCTTCTGTTCTTCTGTTCTTCTGTTCTTCTGTTCTTCTGTTCTTCTGTTCTTCTGTTCTTCTGTTCTTCTGTTCTTCTGTTCTTCTGTTCTTCTGTTCTTCTGTTCTTCTGTTCTTCTGTTCTTCTGTTCTTCTGTTCTTCTGTTCTTCTGTTCTTCTGTTCTTCTGTTCTTCTGTTCTTCTGTTCTTCTGTTCTTCTGTTCTTCTGTTCTTCTGTTCTTCTGTTCTTCTGTTCTTCTGTTCTTCTGTTCTTCTGTTCTTCTGTTCTTCTGTTCTTCTGTTCTTCTGTTCTTCTGTTCTTCTGTTCTTCTGTTCTTCTGTTCTTCTGTTCTTCTGTTCTTCTGTTCTTCTGTTCTTCTGTTCTTCTGTTCTTCTGTTCTTCTGTTCTTCTGTTCTTCTGTTCTTCTGTTCTTCTGTTCTTCTGTTCTTCTGTTCTCTCCTTATGTTCTTCTATTCTTCTGTTCTCCTGTTAATTCTTGTTATTTTGTTCTTCTGTTCTGTATTATTGTCCTGTCCTCCTGCCCATAACCATAGGGTGAGCCACAATAGGCCATTGGCCGCAGTGGAGGGCCTGATATGGGTCCACTCACGTTCAAACCTAACCTCCTGCCCCGCCCCGCCCCGCCCTGCCCGGCCCCATCCAGAATTATAATACGAATAACTGATTTGTAGATTATTAGATTAGAAGGAAGGAGTTAAATAATTCATAACTTTTTTGTCATATTATTCTTAATCAACATTGCTTTTTTGTCTCTATAAATATGGTGATTATTATATTGCATATGTGTAAAAATTTATATTCTATAACTTTGATGGGCTCAAAATTGATCACATGTTTTTTTAATCATTCATAGAATAGTGACAAAACCGTTAAACAAGTAGACAAAGTGAGAAAGTGAGCGAATAATTTGTATTTAAATAACAGAGTGAGGAAAGTGCGCTTTAGGACTACCTGTGCTGTCGTCACGATTGGGCGGAGCTTGAAAACCCTTTCCAAACAAATAGGAAATACGTGTTGAAATCCCATAAGACATTATTGATACGATGATTTTGCTTATTTCCGCCAAGAATAAGAATAATCGTTCTTATTGTCAATAAAGGGCCTGTTAAAACCTCTTGTCAAAAATACCTTGGAAAGGTTCACCAAATTCTACCCACTTTGACGTCACGCTTAGGTAGTCTATTAAAAATTGCTCTGGGGTGCATTCGAATATTAACTCCCAAGAGTAGGGGTAAAGTTTTGGAAGGTTTCATAAATTTACTCTAGAGTTAACTACTATTCAGGTAATTTTTGAACGGAGTTGTTTACCACTCACTGCTTGAAATGTTGAAACATAGGTTATGTTGAGGTACTCTTACATTTTGGTACTGTTTTAATTGTTATTTGCTTTAAAAAAATGGAAAAATGGCACGTACAACATCTATGGTACCGGTATTGAGACGTACGGAGAACCCGAGAAACATTCATTGGTTGACAATAGCAGATATATAGCTTGGCAAGAATTTTTTTTGCCAGTTCTATTTATCATGATTGGGTAGCAGTGCAAATAAATGTTAACAGTTGAATTTAGATTGGGGCACACATTTCTGACCATATGCAAAAATTTTCTTCAGAACCTAATCATGGCCTCATATACAGTATACAGACTCAAAAAACACTTCTGTGCGATCTGATTCAATCTGCGATCGGGGTAAAATTTACATATCTATTTTGTAGAGTTATGAGAGTTAACTCGATGACGAATACTCGGGTATTTTCGAACGACAGTCTTGGAGTAAAATATACACAACTTCACGATTTTCGAACGCAATTCCGTAAATTCTATTCGATAGAGTTGATAATCGGACGCAATCCTGAAACACTACAGTACACCTACCTAGTCCTAGTACAACTCGCAGTAAACGAATGAACCTTGTATCTTGTGCAAGAATTCCTATCCACAACACTTCCCAATAGGTAATACGCATGGACATCAAAACTCTATTTTAGTTGCGCCTGCGTGGTATGCAATGTAAATTTAGGCTAAGTTGAGGATCAACTTGGAAATCAAGGATCAAGGTCCAGTTTGGTAGATTAGATCATGTTCCCTTTTTTTATGACTTAAAAATGAAAAAATAAGGGAACATGATCTAACCTAACCAAACTAACCTTGCTATCCAGTTGAGTACTTGGGACTGCTATACCGCCTTAGCATCGATTCAAATATACCGCCTTGGCCGGGATAGTTCTGATTGGTTCATGCGGATTGCCCATTGGGAAGTGTTGTGGATAGGAATTCTTGCGTATCTTGTATACATCGTTTGTTATTGTTATTCAAATCAAGTTATTCAACCGTTGCAAATTCGCATGGGAGAACGTGAAACATGAACCAGTTTACTTCAATTAAATGCAACAATGAGTCACTACATAACTCACTAATTTGATAAGTAAGTCATTTTAATTAATCATTGGTTTCAAATAAACTTGTAGCACCTAGAGCAGTTAAAATCGCTCGTGTTCATCTATTTTCCTGTTTACCGTGAATGCAATGTAAAATTCCACTGTGTGAGTACCTACCCTATGCTTCCAGAAAATCGTAATAGATTATTGGACATTATATTCATTACAGATCTCTCCAACACCATGGCATTCATCATTCCCGATAAAATATTGGATACACTCACTTGCAATACCTGCCACAAATATCTTTCGGTAAAACCAGTGAAGGTCTACCCAAACAGACACATCAAATGTGGGAGGTGTTCGAGGACTAAGAAACAAGGAGATGGGATCGTTTCTCTGTATGGACTCGTCGCAGAAAATAGCCTGTTCAAATGCATCAACCGGTTCGATGGTTGTAGAGAGCTGCTAACCTACTCCCAAGTTCGGGAACACGAAAAAACCTGCCAAGGCAGGAGGTCTTGTTGCCCTGTCTGTTCAGAATTAGAGGAGATGGAGACGTTCTTTCTGGTGAAACATTTCCGTCAGAAACATAAGCTAGCGGTTCTGGACTCTCCAAGTTTCATCGTTCACTTTGATTTTCTCTCGGAAATATCGGACGTGTATATGTATGTGCTTGAAGATGACCTATTCTTTGTAAGGTTTCAGTACAGTCAGACTGATAAAGTGATACGATTGAATATTTCTCATAACGGAGATACCAAAGCTGCTAGTAAAATAAATCAATCATTTCGTTTATATTCGGATAGTAAGCAGTACAAATTTTGCACCAAAAAGAAAGCATGCACCCCTTTCGTAGCAAATATTTCTCATTCCTTCACCCTAGGAGAATCAGATCTTGCTGGGCTAGGCAAAGTGATTATTGCGAAGTTTGAACTAGAGAAAACTGATCCGACTTTGATAACATTGCCCTTGGACAGTTTGGAGGCTCTTCAGTCTACTAGTGACTCACTTGATACAGTCTCGATCGAATCCCTCTCGATGATTGAAGGCAATGTAATACCAGATGCCCCTTATCCACCCGATGTAGACCCTTCAGCACCAAGGAAGATTCATCTGAGTGTAACTTTCTCAGAACTATTTCCAGATATTTCTCTCAGTAACTGTGGTACGGCCCTCATACATGCGAAAAGGGTGATATTTCTTCAGTGTTACAACTGTCAGGAAATATGTTGGAGAGGCATGAGTCAAGATATAGTGGTTCAACATTTCTTGGTCTGCATCACTAGTAGACATTCTTTGTGCTATTATTGCTTTCAGTATCTGAAATTTGACAGGAGAATCAAGCGTGACGAGTATGTGTTATCCCCATTGTCAACAGAAGCATTGAAAGTTATTGAATTTTTCTGTCGTTGGCGTTGTGGTTCCACTTTTGTAGCCAATGAGCATCTAGGACATGAAGAATCTTGTACAGCGATAGGTTTCTTGGACTGTCCAGAGCCAAAGTGCTGTTACAAAGGAAGACTAGTAAATATTTCATCCCATTTGAAAAGGCATGAAAGAAAATTAGATACCTGTTTCTATTCAAACTTTTATATTTCTTCATTATTCAATAGGGAAATTTACGTTCGAGTAAATAATGGATTTGTACTCATTAATATAATCAGTAATCAAGACCTCCGCATTAGTACAAAGGTATGTAAAGGTAATATTGGAAGTCGTCCCATAATTTTAATGTTTGATGACACAAAATCTTTTCTGATGCCCTTTGAAGATAATGCGAGATTAAACTTGGGTAATTATTGGATAAAAGTTTTGACGACATACCGAAAAAAATCGCCAGAGACTCATTAAAAACATTTTAAATCACATTCTATGACTGGTATAATGGGGAATTCTCCTTAATTTGGGTATTGGAGCAAATGCAAGTTTGAACAAAATCAAGTTGAATTTCATTCATGAGTTTTTCAGTTTTACTGCGAAAAGTATTCAAATTAATTTTTCAAATGTTGAGTTTTAAATTTTAAAGGGTTTTGTTTCTTATTAACATGTTGGCAACAGCGCTTACAAAATGTAGGGAATGGTAGTATGCTAGAAGAAGTACCATATTCAATATATCTGTCTTTGTTAGTGGTTAGGCACACAGTACACAAAATGTCACAGAATGACTCTGAACCACCGACCTATATTTTATCATAGGTCTGTGCTCGGAACATTGTTATCTCTGTCTAACTTATTAACGTAACAGATTTGTTGTCCTTTCTTATGTGTGAAATTCGTAGCCGATGTTGCCAGATAGTGAAATAGAAACAAATTCCTTTAAATTTTAAATGCCCAATTTTATTTTTCATCTTTACTTGAATAATTTTTTTAAAGAAAAATGTTGAAAGGTTTGTTTTAAATTCAGTGTTTTATAGATCGTCAGGTGGAGAATTTCAAATACCTTTTTAATTTATTGGTTTCTTGGAAATGATCATTTCTGACTAAAAAAACCTTTGCTTTATCTCAAAAACAAAATATGTTTATTTTATATTCTATGATTGTATTTTAAAGGTAGGAAAAAATTTCAAGATCAAATATTGTTCACAATTGAACGTTCATCCATAATATCGACCAATTTGATTCCTCACCTTTCTTCAATTTTCTCCTCATTGTTCTATACAACTTGACAAAATTATGTCAGATTTTTTTTCTTGATCTCAGTTTGGTCTCCTGAACAAAAATCCGAATAAAATTTTTGGCAGTCCAAGTAATTTCGGAGATATGGTTCTATTTTTGAGTAATGACTAGCATTTTCTAGCACATATTCCTATCGCGAGAAAAAATAGTAAAAACCCCTCACAATTCTTCCTTCTTATCACCAGTAGAACTTAAACACTCAAATTGACCCGTTTTACAATTTTTATTTATCGAAAACGGAACTTTTTATGAAAAAACTCATCCTTCATGGGCCGTGATGGTCATGATGGTAGAGCGCTTGTCTCTTAACCTAAGGGTCATGGGTTCGATTCCCAGCATGGTCATCGGTCTCGTGCATGGCATCACACGTTAAAAGGTAAGGGCTGCGTCTTCCCTAGCTCGGACAAGTCTTTCGAAGACTTTTGAGGGTTGTACTCTTAAGGGTGTGCAGCTGGTTGACGGATATAACAATTTTAACAATTTTTAACAACAATTCATACATGACCACATAAACAACAAATCTAGGCAAAATAATGAGTGAATTTTTCAATCATGTTGAAGTTAAATGGATCGAAAAGTTGGCCGTGCAAATAGGCAAAGATCCAAGTTATCAACCTGACGTGAATAAATTCACCAAACATTTTGCTTAGATTTGTTGATTTTGATGTTCTTAAAAGAATTTTGAATTTTTGTTTAAACAATGCCGTTTTTAATAAAAAAACCTTTATGAATTAATTAAAACGGGTGAATAATTGGGATGTGTACTTAGTGCTAGTGTAAAGAAGAAAGAATTTATTCAAGCCGGACAAAGTTCTTGTCATTCACAAAAAGTATGATGAGGAACTGCCAGAAAAACTATCATCCTACCTACAATATCTAAAGTGAAAGGAAAAGCAATCCTCATATAGTTAAGTAATTTTATGGAGAAATTATTATTATTTGACTTTCAATAAATTCGATCGAAGTTCGAAAATTTGTGTCGGTGATTATCAAATGAAACGAATAAAATCGACTGTCGAAATACCCTTATTCTCTCCAAACGTTTTCAAGAAGTGGAAAAATGGAGCAAACATCTGACAGAAAACAACTACTTCTCTGGCTAGTACACCGACGGATATTGAACCACATTATTGGCGCTTTCTAGAAACAAAATTGAATCCTAGCTCAAAACTGGGACACATAGGGTTAATAATAAGAATATTGTACCAGACCTTTCCTCATAGGAAAGATTGTGTTTCTGTTTTGGCCAGTGTTGAGTTCTATTGTCATTCAAGTGTATAAGTTCTGATCTTTAAAACGGAACATAGGGAACTCAACACAAGTAGACAGAAACGGATAATATCGAGAGAAACAAAGTTGGCTAATTTAGCCACGCCCACTCTCGTTTCTCTGTCGAGGTCTATTTCTAAGGTTTTATTATAAGAATGAATTTTTGTGGAAAATTGATTATATGATGTTAACTCTTTTTTTTAAACATAAGAACGATACTTATTCATTCAAAATATTGCTAGTACATTAAAATGAAAATAGTGTTTGTTCATTAAACAAACACAAAATGTTCTAGCAGCTTCAAGCTTTGTCTCAAAATACTAAAAATGGCTGGACAAATTATACTTAGCTATGGCGTAATATATAAGTATATTGTCGTTCTTGAAATAAGCTAATTGTTCTAAGAGTAGTATTTTTCAATATTGAATGTTAGATGTTACCAACAAAAATATTCTGTATATTCTGTAGTGTCATAAAATCGGTAGAGATTTAAGATGTGTTCAATAAAATAGTTTATGATGTAGAAGCGTTTTTATTCAAATTCAATAATCAAGTATCACATTCCTTGAATAAAAATTGATGAAAATTTTATTTTGTGCTGTTCAGTTAATTGTTATGCTCACTTCCACTTCGAACAGTCTCATTCATTTTGTTTAGATGCAGTAATCAAAAATAGTTTAACGAAAAAAAAATTACTTTGTTAATGCTTGGGTATCAAAAATCCCTAATGAAGTTTTATATTTTGGGGGGTTGATAATAGCAGGCAAAGCATTTTCAACACACGATATTTTATACTTGAGGAAGACAACTTTTGAAATTTACCAACTTACCAAAATTCATATTTACTGCTACAAAAATTATAAGACAGTTCGCAGTTAAGAGGCGCTGTATTTTTGTAACAGATAGAAAATTTAAAACACAGTTTCATGATTTTATTTTGTATTCAGGAATATTTTTATGCAATAATTTTAATACAAATAAGTAAGATGTTTTTGTTTTCTCTTTATTCTTATAGTTATTTTGTATTAACAAAATACTCTATAGAAACAAATGTTAATTTCTGCCAGTAAACAAAATAAAGTTTGTACTTTTTGATAGTCTCCCAATTTACTTAACCATCTAATACATAATACATCAACTGGTTCTCCAGTTCCAATAACTTTTCACTGCAGGTACATTCATTAGAATAATTCAATTGATCAATATTTCTGAAGTTCATAAGTTTCAGACTGATAATATTCAATGAAGATCTGTAAACATAATGTTCACTAAAATGATATAAAAGTAGGTATATGCTCAAGAAATCTGTTTGAACATTCTCATCCATATTATTTTTGGGATTTCTAACGTTCGAATTTTACTCCAATAAAATAACTGAAACGATGAATTTCATACCAATTTGATTTGTATCCATTGTATGCGTTAGTCAAGCCATTCAGCAAAAAATAAGTCAAATAAAATATCACACAAATATTGTCTTTATTGATAAATTAACTTATTAATTAAAAAAATCAAAAGTAGTTAACATTACTGAAAATTCGTATAAATCTATCATATCATTCAGACATTCAACCGAACTGAATCAGTTCTTCAGTTGCCTCCTAGCGTATAGCCTCTCCCCCAATTTCGGCCTCCGAACATACCCCCTCCTCTAGCCCCTTCCTGTGCGGTTGCCGTTCTCTGCGGAGGCACCCCGAATCCGTGTACAGCCCCCACTTGATCGGGAAGCAGGTCTCTCAAAAACGATGGAGTCTGAAGCAAGGCGGGACCGCCCATTTCTTGCGGGTATTTGAACATCAGGAAGAAGTAGAGGTGGCCGATCAGGATGCCGAAGAGTTCCATGATTCCACCGCCACTGAGGATAAGGTTGAAGGCTAGCAATACCCAAGGTAGGTAGATTGCTTTGAAGCGAGTTCCGAACCAGAATGTTACTATTGTGTCTTTATTCAGCTGACACCAGACGTAGAGTACGGAGAGTATCATCGGATCCATTAGAATCTAGAAATATAACTTATGATCAGCTCATCAGGGTTGTTAAATAGGCACATGAGAGTACTATATTAGATAATTTCTTTGATTTGTCCTTTTGTTGCGAATTCTACCAGGCATTTATTACTTATTTCTTAAGTGATGTAATATGGTGTCAGGTGTGGACCCAAAATGCCCATATTGAAATTTATGAACATTTCAATAGAAGTTCAATATGTTGATGACCGCTCCTTATAATTATTTTTTGACGAATGACATGTTGAATTAGTATTTTGCAGTGATGTTATGATTATTCTGATATTATTTGTGGGAGAAAACTTATTCAATAAAAGTTTAAGGCAGAACCAGCTTTCGAGCTAGGGGTGAATGGGGAGTTTTTTCTGGGGGGAGGGTCAATAAAGTGACATTGATACATTTCTGGGGGTGGGAGTCATCCTAGCCCACTGTACTCATGCAAATATTCAGTTCTGAAAAATAAAAATTTGTTCTACTTGTCATGGAAACACCACCGTACCATTAGAGTAAGACAAATTTGGATTTTTTAGATCTGAATATCTTTCAGAAGAAATGTGAATTAGTAGTAAAATGGTTGTTCTGATTACGTCAATTTGTAGGAAAAACTCACTTGAAGTGACTTTCCCTAGTGCGGGAAAATGACAGCTCTCAAACTAAATTGCGTACTGGAATAGGGTGAATCACGCACGCTTTTGAAAATAGTATATTGTGTATCTAGTAGTAAAAGCAATACATTTACGGACGACAATGTAAGCTAGGTTAGTTAGGTTGTGTTCCCTTCTTTTACGTTAAGAAATTAGGTCCATGGCACTTGATAATGACAAAAATTAAACCATTGAACATTCAAATCAAGTAGAAGTAAATATTTGCGGATATTTGAATTGTCAGCCGCACATATCCCAAGTGACCAACCTACCCACCTACCGTGAAAATGAAAATAACTAAGAAAAATGAGGTTAGGTTATGATTATAAAAGGTCGAATTTTTGTGTTAAACGGTTGTTTTTTGTGCTTGTGATCGTGAAATTAGGTAAATTAGCTTCTAAAATATGTGTAGTCAAAGAGAAGAAAGCATTTTGTGTGACCTATTATCGAAAAATTTTTGTTTTAAACTGGGTCATTTTCAATATTCAGAAGGGCATAACTCGAAAAGTAGTTGAGACCCCTTCGAATTTTCTTTGGATTCATGTTTAGGAGACAAAACTACGTGAGTTGTGTATTTTTTATTATTATTTCAAGGCAGAGCCCGATAAACTTACCTTCACCCAGATATAGGACCAACGCACAACTATATAGCTAAGAATATCAATAAAAAGGAAAAGTACTCACTGGTAACCCTGCAATCAATCCCAAGATTACGCAGCATATCCAGTTGAAGATCAACAGGAAACAATAGTCTGCTGGTTTTCCAGCATAAGCACCTGAAAATTGAAGGCATTCGTGTATTAAATAACATACAAAACAGTATAAAATATCCAATATAGACATTTATTGCTAAATGGAAAATGCACTTACAAGAACTTTCAATTGTTATAATGACTCTCAAATGTAATACGAGTTGTTATAACACTGCTCGAAATAATTTGAATTCGCATTCTTTATTCAATAATATATTCAATCGCTCAGTAGTAGGGTATTTCAGAACTTCAAGGGGCACAACATTTTTTAGGGCATTTAAAAATTACTGCTTTGAATAATTGGCAACTCAAATCACAACAGGAAAAACAAATGCATTGACCAGACTTTGAAGAAAAATAGCAAATCAAACCACTTACCTTCTTCCAACCTACGGGAATAGTTGTACAGGAAATATAAGTTGATAAGATAATGGAAGCCAGCTTGCTGTATCGGATAATACATCACACTTGTGACTAGTCTCCATATTTGGAACCTTGTCAGTGGTTCATATAGCAAAATCAAATTGAGCGGACTGATTAACTGAAATCGTCCAATTAGGGTGAACACGATTGAGCCCGCGAACCAATAACGGGTGAAAAATGGCACGCTTCGGAACCAGTCCCCCAAGTCGGACATCTCTGCCGATTTCAAAATCACTCTAGAAGGATGATATTCAAAATAACATAACCTCTCTCTCGTTCGAGAATTTTGCTAACACTTCAACAAGGAAGATCACAAATTTATATAAGTCTATCTCTCATGAAAATTGAATTACTCTAGACTAGAATTCATGTTTATATCTTATATGATAAATACGTGTCTCTTTTACATTGATCAAAGAATAACAACTATATGTCAAATGTCAATGTCTCAGCAGAGACCAGTGTTGCCAACAAGCTATTCCTAGATTCTCCGCCGCGAAACCCAAAATTCTACGAATTCCTCCGCAATTCTCCAATTTTACATGAATGAATATCCTGATTACTGATCAGTTACTGCGCATGCGCATTGATTGCCAACCGATGTCAACAATACATATGGTGAATGTTCTGTTATGTTGGCACAAGGCAAAATGTACCTCAAAATGGTTCGACCTTTCGCCACTGCAGCGCTCAAATGAAAAATAACAAAATGTCCAAGTAAAATTCAATTATCTAAAAGACCATGATTGAAATAATACAAATCATTAAATATTAACACAGAAAACAAAACAAATTCAAGCGGAGCACCGGAGTTCCGGGATAACATAACCTCAAACACAACACCAGTAACACCACACCACAAAACAAACAATGATAAACCAGACGAAACAGTCGAATCACAGAACCACGGAACACATCACAAATCACAACAACAATAGAAATTCAGAAAACAGAACAGCCAACTTCACTACTACGAAATACTCACAGACAGTAAGGAAATCAGAATGGATGGGTTCTGTGTTCACAATTTAAAATGCCAAGGGAACGTTTCTCTTCGAGTGATTTATTCTCCGCAAATTCTCCGCTTTGTGTGATTCTCCGCTAAATTCTCCGCCGACCTCCAGATTCTCCGAAAAGCGGAGAATTCTCCGTCCATTGGCAACACTGGCAGAGACAGTCCGACAGTCGCCTTTCGATATTTTTACTAGAAATTTGTGACTGTGACTATTCCGTGTTCTGAGACATGTCAGTTACTACTAGATATATGCCAATGTCGACGTCTGGTGCTAGCTTGTAGTGCGCATACCGACCACCAATTTCATATATACTAGATAAAGCATTCCCACATATACGTGAAAGCTTTGTTTGGCTCAATAATAATGCAAATAATTGACAGTTTTCCTACGCAACTAGGGAACACCAGCCCACTAGCTCATGGTCACAGAGTGTACTCATGACACCACCAGTGGCGGTTACTTGAAAAGAGGTAAACTACAGAAAATATACGCAATAACTGTTCACAAAATTCACTGCACTACTGCTGCTAATCTCTGATAACAAATCGTAAAGTTTTTACATTTCCTTCGTGTTTCCCGCCTAGATATGTTTATCGGCGAACCACTCAAGCCATCCTGCGAACTGCGCAACTACGGTTACAGAACCTCCACGAACCGCCACTATTGAAGAAAACAAATTGGTTGCGCGTTATTTGTGTAGGAATAATTAGCATAATTTTTGTGTCAGCCAATGGGCTGCGTTATTTGCGTAGGAAAAATCTGAATATCTTTGCATGAATTTGCATTGTTGAGGGCACTTTGGTTTGTTTACTCCCTCTATTCATCAGTACTCGTCGATACCGACCACTTGGGTAGTGCTGTAGGATACACCACCAAAAATCAGTAAATCACCCGGTACGTCACAGCAACTAATAATAATATAGCCGTCCTCTGCCAGCACAGGCTATAATTAAATGCCTTCGGGTACACTCTATGACTCTTATCAACTCCAGAAGAACTTTTCAACTGGAGAACGGTTGAAGAAAGATCAACTCTGAGAAAACCAATCGATTCAGGATGATGAAATTAGTGTACCTACTCTGTGAATTTGACAATAGTCCGAAGAGGTAGGAATATCCCTAAAACTCATGAATAATACAAAAGCATCAGATTAACTTGAAACTCGCACTATATACGCAAAATTTCGATATAATCATTTACAAGGTTTAGCATAAAAAAAGGAACAAAACGTCAAAAATTCCCTCGCACAATAAAATTGTCTTTTCAAAATATCGCAAACGTCCGATGACAAATTGAGAACATTTCAGATTATTTTTCAGTCTGAAAAATGCACCTATCCATAAACTCAACATTTTTCAAGTAAAATGGCCTTCTAAATCAAAAATACGAGCTGAATACGCATCTTTAATAATAAAAGTAATAATTCGAATTTGAAGCAAACAGCGCGAATTTTCGAAAAATTTTATTTTCCACTTTTTTTAAAATCCCCTGGTCCCCTTTAATGTATCTGGACGATCTAATTCCAAATTATGAAAAAAATTGTGGAAAATTACCCCATTCAACTCCAGATGAACTTCTCAACTCGCGAAGGGTTAAAGATATAGAGCAATTCTACGAACGTCAATCGATTCAGAATAACAAAATCAGTGTTCAATCTATACTTTTTTACCTTCTTTTCGTATGAAAATTTCTTCTTTCAACAATTATATCCTATATATATACTATTATTCCAGGGGATAGCAAAAAGGGCCCATGGGGGCCTACTTGCTTGACTGTACCAACAGCCTCCCCATAAGTACTACTACTACCTACTATTATTCAGTTATTATTTTCGCATGAGTAATTTTCACCTCTAGACATTGAGATGCCTGTATTGACATCTATAAGATATTTATTATCGATGGTCGATGGATTCGAAACGAATATCTTTCAGAAAATATTCTATAGATGAACATAAAATATCCGAGGCAAGCCTGAACGAATATAAATATCAAGCTGAATTTTCAACATCGATGTTTTCTTTTCTCTCTTTATGGAACATTAATTAAATCCTTTTGAAAATAGGCAATCGGTTTTATCAGAAAATATTCTGTCGAGCTGAATTTTTAATATCGATTTTTTTTTCTCTCTTCAACGTATACCCATTGTATCTTTTTCCTGAATCGTAATCTGCCTGGACTTTATATGAACTTCCATTATATGTTCATTTATGAATTTGAATTGGATATCCATTATAGAAGATATTCTACAGATGGCTATGCGAATATCCGAAGCAAATATAAACTAAAAACAGAATACAATATCAATTTTCAATATAAATAAATTTAAACAATTTCCCTTATTCCTCAATGATAATCTTATTATTATCCCTTAAACATAGCTTTAATGTCCCAGCCAACACAGATACATCTCTAAGATATTGCTGCGATGTCACTTTCGTGACTTGCAACTCGCATCGTTACGTCGCACAGACGTCCCAGCGACTCACTTTTGTCACACTCATGATGCATGCTGGCGACGTCTATGCGATGTAGTTCTGATACGTATTTGCGATGTTGTTCTGAGACGCCGCAATAACGTATCAGAGATGTAACAGAGCGACATAGCAGCGATTTCTTCACTGTTATATTCAAGAGACGTTAACGTCTATACGATATTCCAGACAGAAACAACAAATAGAAAAGAAAATATATTTTCAATATGAAAAAATATAAATAAAAAAATCTTCAAAAATTAAAACATTCTGGCACAACATTAACAAAAGTACAAAATTAAAAATTAACAAAGTAAAAATTAAAAATTAATTAATTGAAAAACTAAAAGTCAACTGCTTTGGTTCCTTTTCCTGTCGAGCCTTTGTTTGGCTTGCCTGAACCAATTGTAACAGGCTGCTTCCAGATTTTTTCTCTAAATCAATAAAATAATACGAGACCACTGAACGCTACAAATGCCATGTAGTAAAGAAAGAAATAATGAAATCTCACTTTGTTGATACTCAACAACGATACTCCACTTTAAACTTTTAGTTTATGGACACTAAAATTCGAAAATGTGATCAATCCAGTTGGAAATAACAGAACATGAACGGTATACAAAGCATTCAAAGGAACAAAGCTTCAATCTTTGATCAACGCATCAATACAAAAAATAAAGAACTAGAACTGAATATGGTTATACGATATAGTAACAGCCGGTCACGCGGTCTCCTCCCGCTTTCAGGTTAGCCAACATTGCCTACGATCTGTGTTGCCAACTTCTTGCCAACTTACCGCGTTATTTAAAAAAAAAACATTTAACACAAATTGAGGATTCGCCTTTCGACCGTGATGGAGGACAGATGGCGTTCTTGTGGTTGGCAGTCAAGTGAATGTGTGTGAAAATCCTTTTATCACCTGATCTGGAGATAACTCAATAAAAATATATTAGCAGAGATATCTAAGAATAGATTTTGATGTCTAAATGATGTCGCAGTATGACGTCTATGGCAAGTAACAATTTGACATAGCAGCAGGGACATCTAAATCCAGCTATCACTAATTTAGATATCACAGGGATGTCGCAGTGTGATATCGCAGTAATGAGAATAATAAGATATCGCAGAGACATCTATATATCCGGCTATTATTGATTTTGATATGTAAAGGGGTGTCGCCGTGTAATATCGCAGGAAAGTCAACGATATGATATCACAAGGACATCTAAATCCCATTTTTGACTATATTGATATCCCTGAGATGTGGATGTTTGCCCAGTGTTGACTGGGAACCTGATGTTTGTTAATTTTCAATATTCTGTACCTCATGAATACAGCATTTACGGAATATGTTCACATGAAGAAGAATATTTCTTAATATCATCCGAAGTATGGGTATATTATCGCCTTTAGAATCAGCATTCAATTATGAAACACCCTGTATACTCAGTTCGGTTTTACCAATGAAATGTTTCGATATGTAATTCAGTAACAGAGTAACCTATGAAATCTATCGGCTCGTAGATTATATGCAGTGTTTGAAAATGTCAACCGATGAGTTGATTCAAAACAGTCTCCACCCTGTAATCTCATTGGTAATGTATCGATTTACCTCATTTAAAATGGACTTTCGATAAGTTGATATTTATCAAACGCTTATCTTACCTATAACGTATTCACAACACCGAGTACCTTGAATCTGTAAACAAGTACGTACTCCATTTATCCTATTCCTACATAGGCAACATGAGCCCGCAAACGAGGTGAATTTTTTGTGAATAACAACGCGATGTTCTGTTGTTGGAAAAAAAGAAGTAGCAGTGAAGATCATCAACTGGCACAAACGTCAAATGCAATTTCTTCAACGGGTGAGTGATAAGATCCTGCTTTGATGTCAAGTGGCGATTGTCAATGTTTTGATTGCTGGTATGTAATCATATACAGGGTGGGGACGGAATATTTGTCTCGTCGCAAAGTTCATAAGTACAAAGTTTCTTAGAGTTTTTTGAGTGGTGAAGGTTTCAATCACCTAATTTATAATACCTATACCGGGTGTAACAGGATCATGGTAGGTACAATCCCCGTAACTCCGCGTTAGTTTTAAAGGTAATTGATTGAAATTTGGGATATGCCATATACATAATAAGCGGCACTTTTGACCTACAAATAATTTTTGAAGTGATACCAACAACAAGCGTCAAAGACGGAAAAATTAAGAACTTTCGTCTTTTTTTATTAGAGTGTCCAAAGCCATTAGAAATCTCTATTATAATGTAATGAAAATGTAGTTATAATAATGAACGTTGCATGAATCCGCCTTTAGTACTATCTCATTATTTATTTCATTATTGTAATTTCTTAAAATTCTACGTTTATTTTGAAATCAAAAGATGGAGAGTGACGAAGTTCTGTAAAAAAAATATATCAGTAAAGTTGTCAGTAGCATTAATAGCTAGATAGTCACGCAGCCGGCTGGTAAAATGCTGGTTTGTCCTGAGGTGATAGCAAGGTCGAGAGTTCAATCCCCAAGTGGTACAATTTTTTATTTTTGAAAATTACGGTCGACGGAAAATTTTTGTAACGAACTCGTGAATTAAAATGGCGATTAACAATGTCGAACATTAACTCGCTCGCTCCGCTCACGCGTTAAAATATCTCACTTGTTCGACTTCACAACAAGGAATTAATATAATTCCGACTTCACAATTCGGAATTATCAAGTGGCTAACAAAGGAGTCGAGTTGACAAAAAGAAAAATGCAGTGCACGTAAATCTAGGATACTGTAGTAAAACTGCACTAAGCTAATTATGTAAATTTATTTTAAAACTAGTCTTAAACAATAATTTATAACACAGTCACTATTTTACAGATTTATCTTCACTGTCAGTCTCTATCTGCGAACTTTGGAACTATATTTGTAACTCTCTGTGGCTATCTCTCTGACTATCCCGCCATCTGATATCCAGCGGCTTTATATAGTCGCATTTACAGTTCTCGATAAATCGAGTCTATCCGGCAACTTCTTAGATGTCCCTAGAACCTTCGTTAGAAAGTTCGCGTTTCTTCCACGTGATTTATGTGTTTGTCAGCGGAGAACTTGTTTACATTTCGAGTGTGCATTATTAATTTGATGAACAGTGCCGGTCTCGAGGCCGGTCTCGAAATCGTTACAATACTTTCGAACAATGGGCACATAAATACATGAACTGTGTAAAGCCCTTGGCTGAGTTTTATTAAATTGCCTTAAAGTGGCGCCATTTCCATTGGTTTTTTTCTCTCAATTTGAAACAAACCAATAAAAATGACATACTGATTTAACAAGTACTTTTTTATCCACATATTTTTAAATTAAATAATTTGCTTCTCATAAACTCTGTGTAAGAGCCTTTGCCAGAATTTTAAGAATTCTCTTCGTTGATGTGTAATTAATGCGCCTGCTGCCTTTCTTGGATAGGGTCGCTATTTTTTTTCAGGCTCTCCCTCCGGAGAAAATTTTTTATTAAAAATTGAGAACTAAAAATTGAAAAATATATTATAGTTTAAAAAAACTAAAAAACACGCTTTTATAAGGCATTGAACTAAAAAGTAAAAAATAATTGTTTATATGGGCTATTGCAAAATGGCAACAAGTTTGAGAAAAAATCTGGAGAATTATTTTCTACTTTATCGAACTCTCGTGTGGTATTCGATAGATTATTTTTTGATGCCCCAATCATAGACCTATTTTCTATACATATAACATTTTTATTTCAACAATTTACTTGAATCACTATAAACAGAATGAAGTTTGGAATTTGAAGTTCTCATCATGAAATATACAATTATTATGGATGTTTTGTCCTTGGCTGGAGGATTCCGTAACATTGTTTAGTTCTGTTGAATTGAAAGCTATTGCTTTCTCTCTGTCCCTAGGTTATCAATCGAAACTGTTTCCAAATTGACACGTTATTCAAAATAGTATTCTTACATGCATTTTCGTTGATTTTCTTAAAACTTCGTCGAATGATGATGTACTAAACCGTATTCGAATCATTTTTCACTTCTCATGCAAACTCTTATATGACATACGTCAAATCAAAAGTATCAGTTGTCACACAATAAGAACAAAATACCACAAAAAATTCCCGCGGCAATTTTCAAGGTAAAAAATTCCCACTGTAGTAATGCTGTGATTGTCCTGGACGTATACAGGCCGTTTCTTTTATCATGTGGTAACATTGCTATATTCTAAACCGTAATAGATACAAAGACGATTAAATAGAAAAAAAATGTAACTATTGTGGTGAGCAGTACATTGGTCAGAGAAAATCTACGGGGACTCTCGCCCTTCCCGACTTATACAGGGAAAACTAAAAATGCTGTTTTCGTTTTTTACGAATAGAATGCTTATTTCAGAAAATATAAAAAAATTAAAGAGGAAAGTTTTATTGTATTCAAAATGTACTAGAACTACGTAATGATAAATTTTTAATTAAACGTAATTGAAAATTGTTGTCACTAGTTATATATATATGAAACGTTATAAAAATGTCGAGTGTGATATACCACTGAATTGTGATTTTATCGCTCTATCAATATTTGTGATGAAATAGACAGGTCCGTATTTGAAAAAAATAGTTGATGATGGCGGTGTTGACACGAAAAGTTTGTTTAAAAATTTATCGTTACGTAGTTCTAGTACATTTTTAATACAATAAAACTTTCCTTTTTAATTTTTTTATATTTTCTGAATAACAATTCTATTCGTAAAAAACCGAAAACAGCATTTTCAGCTTTCCCTGTTTAAGTTGGGAAGGGCGAATCCCCGTAAATTTTCTATGACCAATTTGCTGCTCACCACAATAGTTACCTTTTTTCCCATTTAATCGTCTTTGTATCTATTACGGTTCAGAATATAGCAATGTTACCACATGATAAAAGAAATGGCCTGTATACAGGGTGTCCCGAAACTATAGTGCCAAATTGAAACAGAAAATTCCTCTCGCAAAATGAATAGGACTTTCCTAATATTTCGTTTCTCATATGTCGTTTGTTGCAGAGATACAAGGTGTTGAATATGAAAAATCAAAAGTGAATTTTAGTCATAACTTCCACAGTTCTATAAATTTCTCAAAAAAAATTGAAAGAATATATGTGTTTCATTTGGAAAAAAAACACATTTTCAGTTGTCACCAGTGGCGTACTAGAAGGGCATCATGGTCCCTTTTCTCCCCTATTTTTTACGCCACTGGTGATATCAGAAAAATTAATAATTTTTTGCATTCCTCTTTCAGTTTTGAGTTAAAAATGTATACCAGTTCGATTCCAGAAAAATCAACCGTTTCCAAGATAATTGCGCTTTTATGAATACACACATAACTATAGTAATGAAAAAAATGTTCGGCTGAAGTGAATTTTACAATCCTAATCACTGGTTAACGTCACAACTGGATATTCTACCAAAAACATCAATGACATTTCCACATGCATTTTTTCTTACAGAGGTACAGGGTGTTGAAACTGGAAAATAAAAAGGCATGTTTCTCGTCACTTTCATAGTTACAAAACAAAACAGTTAAATTATGTATGCCTTTCTTCAATTATTCATTATTTTCAAAAGAAATCAATTAGATGTTATTTGGACCAGTAATTGGGATTGTGAAATTAATTTCTGCCGAACAAATTTTTCATTAGATACTACTATGTTTTCATTCATAAAAGCGCAATTATCTTGAAAACGGTTAGTTTTTCCGGATTCAAACAAGTATACATTTTTTGCTGAAAATTGAATGAGGAATGCGAAAAATGTATAATTTTTCTGATTTTACCAGTGGCATAAAAAATAGGGGAGAAAAAGGACCATTATGCCCTTCTTGTACGCCACTGGTAACAACTGAAAATGTGTTTTCTTTTTCGAAATGAAGCACCTATTGAATACAAACATTCTTTCAAATTTCATTGACAAATTTCGGAAATTGTGGAAGTTATGAATAAAAATTACTTTTAATTTTTCATATTCAACACCCTGTATCTCTGTAACGAACGAAATTTGAGGAAAGAAATAACAGGAAAGTCCTATTTATTTTTCAATTTGGCACCATAGTTTCGGGACACCCGGTATGAATGCTTTGAATTGATGGTTTCGATTGGTTGCAAGAATTGTCAAAAAATAATCATCATAAAATGTTTTCAGAGGAATCCCCGCCAAAAGCTGTTCCTGCTAATTCTATTCCTGCGAATGCCGTTCCTGCAAGTTCAGTTCCTGCAAGTTCCGTTCCTGCAAATTCCGTTCCTGCAAAATTGACTCCATCTGATCGAGAAAACATGGAGACTGAAGACCGAGAGTCAGTAAACGGAAGCAGAGAACGAAGCAATTCGGAAGCCAGTTTTTATAGCGTGAAATCGACACGATCATCACATTCTTCTCGATCGAGGGATGATTTTTATAGTATTTGTAGTGGTTATGGTGGGGACGATTCCAAAAATGCGTGATGTATGCTCTCTCTCAACATATATAGTGCCTCAACTGCCTGCCAAAGAGTATTCTTCCATTTATATTTTTGTACAAATATTTCATGTTGTGATGTTACTATTACCTATTTGTCACTCAGTTTGTTGATCGTAATACAGGTGATTCAAATGTATCTCTAAACGGTTAGACAGAGATTGAATGATGCTAAAAGTTCGTTATTGAAAGTCCATTTTCCAGTGGAAAACAAAATGATTTGAAAGCAGTTTTCCGGATATTTGGAAACATCGCAATTTAAGAGTTTCGATTCAATGTCGAATGATAAAAAAATTATTTTTCCACAGACATTTTTCATGAACTTTTTTGTGATCTCATCGAAAATGAATCAACAAAATTTTCCTTTAAGAATTCAACGATCTACAAATCGCTATCCAAGTTTGATGGTAATGGTTCAGGAAATCAGTACTTATGTAAGTACTCCCATTAAAAAATTGATAAGTAATTGAAATCAAAATATTGATATTCATTTTCCATTCCATAATTGACAATTTTCTACTATATTCTAGATAAGAATAATTGCCAAAAGTGTTACCCATATATTGTTATATAGATTGTTTCAATTTCTGTCAAAATATTTATATAAATTGAAAAATTACGAAAGGGCAATATTTGTCCACTAGAAAAATTATTATTACTGAAAATGGTTTTTATGGATTCGAAACATCAACAAACTTCAATATGCGATACCTATATCGTTAAATTTCATATGTTAATTAGATTTTTGAAATAACATTCAGCTTTTATTAGAAAAAGAAAAGTCGACTCGATATTGAACTCAAGAAAAAATAAAATTCCAAGCCCAAAACAAATTTTCTTTTGATGGACTCTTAACAGAACACTTTTTCATCTCTGTAAATACTAGCTGAAATCATCTACGTCTCATCAAATTTACAAACTTTCGTTAAATCATTTATATTTTTTATATTGACATATTTTAAGTCACGGATTGTCCTAAACAAAATCAGACCATTTCTTATTTTTGATGTTTTCAGAAATAAATTATTATTTTAAAAGCAACTTTCACTCATTTCGAAAAATTTCTATTTCTTACCACTCTCCATTTCTCGTTTACTTATATATTGTTAACCTATCTTCGACATCTGAATTGAAGAATGGAAACTGGTATCTGCGTGGACCGAAATTCGAGACCACAGTGTGCAAGAATTTTTATCAATCTTATGGTGAAGCGAGTCCTCCAGAGCGGCATCAGCTGTCCAATAATAATGGAGGTAGAGTGAATTTTCTTAAGAGCTTTGATTCATACCATCGCAGAGAAAAAATTTACGTTTCGGCAGTCGTCTACTGAATTATAGGCTAGGCTAGGCTGTTATAGTGAAGTAGTTGAGTCAATGTTTTCGGTTTCCATTTCAATAATTTTGTGAGTTGTTGCCGCGCAGATATATTCAAGGTTATAGCTCTTAAGAAAATCCACTACCTCTACATCTCACTATTCGATCGTGTACCGCAAATGCCTTGCAATAATCGATCCAGGCCATTGAAAGGTTGCGCTTATACTGCCGGAGTCCTGCATGATACATCTGTCGATCAGCAGGTTCTCCTTGCAGCCAGCGACCCCCTTCTTTGACCCTCTTTGGTCATATATCCGTTCATACACCTACTCAACCGCGGAGAGTATTCGCATGTACACCGTAGATAAGTGAACTGAAGTAAATTCACTCCCACCCAGTCAACCAGTGAAGTCGCAATAAGTGGCAGGGAATTCAATTTAATGTCTCTGTATGGATCAACACTGCGATTTTACAGATAAGTACCAGCGATTTCGCTTTGCGGACAATGATATGCAATAAATATTAACCTTGTGATTTCGCACGATACCATTCAAAAGCAGTCAAAATTAATGCGATCTAGAGAAGTCCTTACGACTTTCACAATGTTACCACCATGCCACATATTTTTTACTGTTTTATATTAACGTTCATTTCGTGATATTTATTGAATTTTCAATAATATATTACTCGAGAAGTTCCATGGATTATGATCGGGCGACTTTTTTGAGAAGTGAACAGCGTTTCGACACTAGCGGCAGTGGATGATGTTGATGAACTTGTAGCTTGTAGCACTATTGTTTGTTTAGTTTTAGAATTATTGTAAGTTGCTAACAAAACTTAATTATTGTATCGGTACTTTATAAAGTTGTGTATTTTGTAGGTATTCCTGCATAGTTTGTTTACCTTGGTGTAGAAAAATTGCAAATTTTCTAAAGGTAAGTGAAACTTTTTGACTTCGTTTCGTAAAATAAGCAAAATTATAAACATATTCGATGAAAAATTACGCGATTCATCTTCAAGTGGAAGGTGAGGTAGCCGCAGAGAAAATGTATATTGAAAACAACTATAAATGACTGAAAACGTTATTGAATATGATTAGGTTAGATACAAAAATGTACTGATGTGCCATGGGCTTCTATATGCAGATGTAAATCGAAATAATAGAGGAAATAATTATAATAACATTTGAATGACAGATGTGTGATATTTTTGATCTATTCTCATGCCCTCAAATTATACAGGGTGGCGAAATGATAGAGGAAATAATTATAATAACATTTGAATGACAGATGTGTGATATTTTTGATCTATTCTCATGCCCTCAAATTATACAGGGTGGCTAAAAATTATTTTAGTGAAAATGAGCAACTGAAAATTATAAAAATTCAATAGTTGATGTTTTCTGTTGAATACTTGCAAACGAAAAATGTATAGGTCTATGCGGATATACCGTCAAGTAGGGTCGTTCACTCTTCTTTGATAAGAGTACTTATTCGATAATTTTTTCCACCCCAATTCATAATTTTGAAAAAGCTCCATTTTCTGATTTCTGATGCTGTGTTCTCTAAATAATTATATTTTTCACTCATATATTCTATTTGAGGAGTAAAAATATTGAAGATTATGTAGTGGTGTAGTGGGGATGGCTTTACAGGCAGTGCCTTTAGGATAACGCGCATTAAATGTATTTCCCAAACTACTTACTGCTTTAAAATAGTGCAACAACTTATCCTCAACTTTTCATTTCAGGTTTGTGGAGGCTCTGCATGCAATGAAGAAAGTTTTTTTTTAGTTGCGTCGATTTCTGTGATTAGCCACCATTGAAAATTTTGTTTGTTTTCGTTATATATATGGAACTAGTAAATAGTGGGGCTATGCAGCAAAATCAAAGAGTACTCTTTTAAGTTTGTCCAAGCTTTCGGAAATTTAATTAATCGTTTCCATCATCAGGGATACTACAAATTGCATGAGTAAGTAATAGATAAAAAATATACATGGACAAACTTAAAAGAGTACTCTTTGATTTTGCTGCATAGCCCCACTATTTACTAGTTCCATCCTTAACTAGTCAGCAACGACTACCCTTCCTTTACTATATATATATATATATGAAAGGTGGGTAAATCGTGACTGACAATACTTGTAGAACAACATAAGACTGCAACCTCAAGATTTTTCCAATTCTATATATATATATATATATGAATATATTTTTTTGAAGACTATGTTATTATTTTGTTGTTTCATGTTATTTTGTATAAGTTAGTGTTAGTAAATATGTTGAAAATTATATCAAATTGCTTTCCATTTATTCATTCCAAAGAAATTCCCAAACCTACACTTATTTCATCAATTTGGTAAATATGAAAGGAATGCTTTCAAAAGTTCAATGCAGTAATTACAAATGTGTACATTCATTTAATTTCTAACTAAAACTTTTCCAAAAGAGATTCAACTCGAAATTGCAAAGGTTCCGTAAAAAGCCTACCAAATTTCTATTTCAAATTCGATGAGCATGTTGAGGTTGAATTTTAAGAAGATGAAAAAAAAATCAAAAAAATTCGTTTTCCTGGATATTACTTACTTACCACTCCCAACTCCAGATAAACTTTCCAACTCGAAAAAGGTTTGAGACAGAGTAAGACAAAAAAAATTACTCGAAAAAAGTCCTAAAAGTCTAAAAATCACGAAAAATACAAAATCATTAGATTTAGTTGAAATTCGCAATATATACCCAAAATTTCATGCTGGTTCCAAAAATATATGATTTAAGTAGACGCAGATAGACGGTGCACCATAAAAAAATGGTAAAACGTCAAAAATTGTTCGCTTTATCAAATTTTCGAAAAAGTTTGATTTTAATTATTTGAAATATCCCAAACCCTTTTCGAACGTATCTCAACGAACTGATTTTGAATTATGCATGAAAAATTAAATTCCGACGAAAAAAATGTCAATTATTGAGACGTCAAGATCAAAAAAACAAAAATTAAAATTTTTGAAAATTCTATGCCGCGATAGAATTTTTGAAATTTTATCTCGTATTATATATATTATCGGAATTAACATGAAATTTTGGGTATATGTGGTGCTATAAATATAATTACTAAATACTTTTCATGGTTTATAGGAGTCTACACCACTTAGGAATTTTTTGCAGATCGATTTGAAATTCACAGAATATACCTACTACTGCGTCAACCTTAATCGATTGTCGTCATATTTGCTCAGGCTTCTCGGCAATCCATAAAATAGTTTTTGAAGAGTACGATTATTAAAAAAAAAATCAAATTTATGTGCGATATAGAGAGAGAAAAAAAACATTGGTATTGAAAATTCAGCTTGATATTTACATTCATTTAAGCTTACTTCGGGTATTTCATGATCATCTGTAGAATATTTTCTGGAAGATATCCGTTTTTAATCTTTCGACAATTAAATACCTTAAGGATGTCCAAGAAAAAATAATTTCAGTTGGAATTTTTTGAAATATGAGCTCTTTTACGAAAATGGAAGAAATTAAATGAAAAATATAAGTTAAAAACGCATTTTGTGATGTTTATATGAATTCGAGTTTGATTTGGATATCTTAATTATGGGTGTGGATGTCCATTTCAAATCCGGGGATATCCCGACAAGGATTGGACATGAAACGCGAATATCCATGTGTTATCTGGGTAGGTATCTTCATTGTCCTGAAACGTATTCCATTTAGAAAATATAAATCCATCCTACCTAATTCCTCGGTTCCATATTAATACCTGTTTGATCGAAAGTAGATAACCCCAACTTCTTTTTTAGAATCACTCTGTATATTTCTCTAACCGTTTGCCTTAAAATTATCTGTCCATCAATGTAATATAATTTGATATTCGTTTTTTAATAGACTGCATGGTGAATAACATTTCACTGTAAAACATCGAGTTGGCTGTGACTCGAAGTTACATGCGATGCGATGCTTGGTAGGATTTGAAATTCAAAGATCATTATAGTTAGCCAATATAATATATGTTTTTTTAAAGTCCTGATGAAAGAAAAACATCCGAATATATCTCGCAACATTGGGAAAACGCGCGTAATTAATTTAACGGACTCAATTCTTCATGAATTATATAAAAAAGTTGTGTGTTTACTTACCTGTATACTTTTATCTCCTGACTACAAATCCGAACAAAACTCGAGGTCTCCAATATTTTTCGAGTTATGTCCTGTATCTCGAAAATATACCTTTTTCAAAAACAAATTCTTCAATGAAATATCACACTACAAAATGCCTCACATATCTGTAGACAGTTTTTTCACTATAACAAGCACCTAAACCAAACGTTTTACACAAAAAATCGAATTTCTTCTACGACTTTCTACCTTGTTCTTTTTCAACAATAGCCCAAATTAAACAATTGAACAGATAAATGAAGCGGAAGTTATTGTTCATTATTGAATTCGAATAGTTGGCGGTGCATTTCACAGATCACAGTGCGTTCTGTGGTGTATACAAGTGCAAGAACTCGAATCGACCTGATTTCATATAGGCAATCGCTATGAACCAATCACAACAGTTATGGAGCGGGCGTATCTAATTTAGAACTTTCATCCAATTTTGGATGCTAGGTTAATCGGGTCAGGTTAAATTAGCAATAATGTACGCCTAAGCCGTAGACACAATGGAAGTTTTATGTAATAAGTTTTAAGTTTTGGGATTTTGGATATCAATTTTACAAATAAAACATCATGCAAAACAGAATTGTAGAATGAAGATTGAATTTTACCAATAAGATTGTTATGAGGCGTGATCAGAATAATAATGGCAATGATAGTTTCGTCTTAAAAAAATATCCAAAATCATGAAAATTAAAACTAAAAACATAAAACTTCCATTGTGTTTCAGCCTATATTCAACTTACAATAGTTGTAACTTGTCTGCCTGTATGGGCATGTTTTTATATTCACCAAATTGGTGTGGTGGATTGCAAACTCGCCCTTTGATTTGTCAATTTGAAATTTACAGTGTTACTATTGGTCGAATGGAATCCACCACACCAATTTGGTGAATATAAAAACATGCCCATATAGTTCTCCTGATGAATTCGCACTCATTCCGTCTATTTTTCAAATTAGCCACTCCCACTCAACAACTGTTTCTGATTGGTCCACGTAGACCGCCCATATGAAGTCTGATCGATTGGAATGTTTGAACGGACGCGATTGTGGGAAGGCAGAGAGAAAGACTAAAGGCCGATTCAGATACATGCGTGCCCATGCAGGGTTTTCGAAGTACGGGTGGTTTAAAAGCCTTTTACTCATGTTTCTACGACAAGAACATACTTTATTCGTTGCTGTAATCATTTGGTCAATGCTGGAGTAATGATATTTGAGTTTTTCAAATAATCCCGATGAATTGTTCACTGTACCTTTTATCTCATGCATGGTGGTCACGCAATGTATCTGATTTAGCCTTGAAGGCAGTGAAAAATACATCGGGACATTTGAAAAACTCAATTAGCATTACTCCAGCATTGACAAAATTATTCCAGAATCAAATAAAATATGTTCGTGTGATAGAAACGTGAGTAAAAAGCAAAAGCGTTCTACCCGCCCGTGCTTCAAAAACCCTGGATGTGCACGCATAAATCTGAATCGGCCTAAAGACGAAAAGAAAAAGGAGCAACTAGAATAGAAAAAGTTACCAATAAAACGACAATAATAGCGATACTATCAACTGTGGTTGAATTTGCCAAAAGAAGAAGAAAGTCATCTGTCATCTGAAAATTTCATTACAAAAACAAACAAAAATATTTATTTGAAGTATTTTACATAAATGTTATGAAACTGATTTTATATAAAACACCTTTCAGATTTTGATAAAGTGTTTAAAAATGACGACTGAAAATTCTGCTCCGTCTCTTAGTCAATACTTCGCTACCAACGAAACTGAGAAGGACCAAACAGATTTTACTCAAGTACTCTCAGAAAGCGCTGGCCTGATCAATAGTTTAACAATCGACGACAATCAGAAAAGTGACACGAAAAATGAACCAGAGGTTTGTAGAATCTTTTCGGAGCCTGTAACCCAACCAAAAGATCCAACTGCGGCATTTTTCGACTTGATTGGAAACGGTTCCAATACAGAGTCGAACGGAATTATTTCCGACTTGGGGCTACCCACGACCAACGAAGATACCTATAGCAGTTCTAGACTGGTGGTAGGCTCTGAAGCAGACAGACGTCGAGATGCCTGGATTCCCAGTGAGAAGACTCGGCAATGTCTTATTGCATGTGCTACTGCTACACCTGGAACTTATTTCCCTGAGAGGCAAATGCTCACTATGCCTGGAGTCTTGCTTGAGGAAGAATTGGTAGGATTCTGAACTACCTCTTTACTGTTTGTGATTCCACAGCTCTTGTTGTTTTTAGGGCGATGCAGTAGGCGAAGCAGTAACAACCTGTCTTGGAGAAGCTGAGGCTGCTCAAAGACGAGTATTAGGAGCAGGAGACGTAACTCAAGATGAAAGGGGTCTGAGAGAGTTGGTACAGGCTGGTGCCTATAGGGCTGCCATCAATCTAACATCTAGACTGCTGACAATATATGGTCAAGGAAGAGGAAGAGCAGGACATCCTAGCAAACACTCTCCCCACTCACTGCAGCTTTGGTTCACACGCGTTGCCCTCCTGGTCAAAACTAAATTATTCAATATTGCTAGTGCTGAGGCTGAGCCTTTTGGCCAAATTGATAGTCCTGATTTGTATTACCAGGTAACTTTTAATTAGTGTCCAAGGGACATGACCTTAAAATAAGAAAATTCTAGCAGGTGATCACTTTTTGAGGACATTTTTCATGCCCAACATCTGATTGCCCTGGAAGTATTATATCTAATTATCTAATTATACTAAAAAAAGTGAGACGTTGTTCCAACTATTGCAAACTTACATAATGATATTTTTTTATATTTTTATGAATATACTTTAGAGTAGGTGTTTTGAGCCAATTCTGGGTCTCCCCCCACCACTATGAAGTCACGACCTTCCTGTGACGTTCACAGGTCTGTTCGAGTTATTCCACCTTGTCATTCGTTGGAGTCGTTTTTGGGATTCTTGTTTAATATTCAGATGTCATTGAGGTTGTGGAAAAAATGTACAGCTCGCGTAATATAGGAATGGTACTCTTGACTCTCAGAGTGGTTTATGATAATAATGATACTCTCTACAAAAGGCGTGTTTCAGGGAGATTCTCTCAGTCCTATTCTCCTCTGCATCTCACTATTGTCATTGTCCATTGCACTACGGAAAACCTACGGATACAACTGCGGCACCCCCAGGAACCGGAGGCATAAGGTCACCCATGGATGACCTCAAACTATATAACTCCGGAGAAAAGGATCTTCATCAGTCCTTAAGGGTGGTGCAAGAGTACACGCATGCTATCGGAATGGAGTTTGGGATCGACAAATGTGCCACGGTTCATCTCAAAAGAGGACGATGCGAGGAATACGGAGGAGACGTTCAGCTCGTAGACGGAAGCATCCTACATCATCTGGATGCCGGAGAGACGTATACCTACCTAGGAGTGGAATAACGCCACACCCAAGGGGTAACTACTGTTAAAAACTCTCTTCGCGGCAAGTATCAGCATAAACTCCGACAGATCTGGTCTTCAGATCTGTCGGGGAAGAACAAAGTTGCTGCAACTAATATGCTTGTCATTCCGATTCCACTTGAGAAATGAAATGGACTCAGGAAGAGCTACGACAACTCGATGTAAAGACTCGCAAAATGATACACCTTCGTAAATCGTCCGTTCCACAGTTATACTGCCCCAGACAACGGGGAGGCGGTGGACTACTGAGTTTGGAGTGTCTACACAACAGAATGATGCTGGATGGAGCCTGTAAAGTCATCGGGAGTTCAGATCACCTTCTCTGCTCAGTATGCGATCATGACAAAGCAGGGATTGGAACATTTCTCATCAAGGCAGCAACTCGTGCAGCCGATGAACTCGATCTCGTATTCGAATCTGAACGAACGAACCCAAACTCTGTCACTGAGTTGGAACCCGTTCAGTAAAAAGCACACGTCTAAGCTACGGAGAATCATAGGCTCCTACAGCAACATAAGGATAAGCCAATGCATGGAGGTCTTCTTCAAGAAGATCCGGGGGATATGGAGTCTGTATATGTAATGGCCCGATATGGAGTCTGTTGTGGAGAATGAGAAGTGAGAATGAGAAGTGCCGAATCTATTGGACCTACTCATTCCCCACCCCACAAATACCAGCCAATAAGCCTGATGCATTCCTCCTCGACCATCAAAGTAGAGAACTCCGCAGGCTTTACCCAAAGCGTTCTGTCAAAATGACGTTTCTGATCATAGTCGCCCTTGGTGGAATGGATGGACACACTGCTATCAAGTTTAAAAACCATACCGGCTTGCCATAATATGGCAGAAATCTTAGTCGGACGAATGCAGAAGGCCGTATTTCTTGGTTCAACTGCCTAACCAGGGCACATGATTCTCGGACCCAGTAATCACTCAATCCACGGACGTGGGGAGCGGGTACTAGGATTAATGACACACCAGCGCGCCCTCCGGTTGTATCGGGGCTCCGGAGACAGGGTCTGAATGGGATATTCCTGATGAAAAAATGTATAACAATAATACTCCCTCATTTGGTGACAGATTCACTTTACAGCTGTAGGAAAACTCGGAAAACCTACAGCACCACCATCAAGTGTGTGTATGAGTAAATATAAACGTGTATCTCTTTCATATACTGCGGGCTATACGACCTTCATTGAATTATATGTGACCTTCACGTGTCCTCATAACAAACTTGCTTTTCCCCTAAATAGTAGGCTTATTGTGGCAAATACTTGTCATAAAACAACTACTCTCCCGACTGATGCCCCGACGGACATTGAATCATATCTATTATACCTGTCAGATAGGAAATAGTAAAAGGGTACTAAACGATCTCCAATAAGATCTCTGAGCTTTATGCCAAACCCAAAAACTTGAGAAAATAAATGATAGAATAGGGCACCCAGAATTGAGAGACAGTTTCTTGTATTGCAACAACTAGGGTTTGCAGAAGTAATATTTGTATAATATTTGTTTTTAAAATATAGAAGGATAATTCATTTTGATTACTCTTTTCCCCCTCAGTTCTACCCCGAAATGTATAGTGGTAGATCAGGATCGATCGCCTCTTTCTCATTTCGACTCTTGCTCTCCGAATTGCCAATGCACTGCGGAAAACCTAAGGAATCCATCAAGAAATTGTTCAGTATGCTGGCGACTGTACGTCAGATCTTGAAGAATCTGAAAAAAGGCCTTTGTGAAGATGGCAACCCCATGGAACTGAGCGAGACCGATAGAAGCGATTCGTTGCGTTTGTGGAATGGAAGAGAGACCAGGATCATGCATTCCATCGTCAATTGTGGGCTGGTTCTCAAAGATTACGAGTTGGCGATGGATTTGTTGGGACAGCTGTGTGAGAGGTTAGTTTATTCTCTCAAGCATATAATTAAAGTTAATGTCACCGATGAAATATACTGGGTATTTTCTATGCGAGGGCAAAAAGATTCCAAAAATGAGGCCGTATAGGCCTGATTTCTCAGAGAACTGTTAAACTGTGTTTATCAACATTGAGTTGCGGTAAGCAGCTTGTATACTATACTATTGTAGTAAAAATGCACTAAACTAATTTTTTTAATTTACTTTTATTACTACTTGAAACAATTATTCGACTAAAACATAGATAGCCACAGTAGAAATAAATTGAAATAATTAGTGAAGTCTATCTGCGAACTCTCGAACTAAATTTATAACTCTCTGTGTCTACACATGACTCCCTCTGCTATCCAGCGCTTATATACTCGCATTTACAGTTCTCGATCAATCGGGATAAACTTTTCTATTTCGTGCGTAATGGGTTACTTACAACTCTTGTTACGTAATATACTGTAGTAAAACTGCACTTACTAATTTTCCTAATTTATTTAAAACACTATTTTCAACAATTATTCACTAAAACATTTACTATTTCAATTTATTTCTACTGTGGCTATCTATCAGCGGACTCTGGAACTGTAACTCCTCTCCATTCTGACTGTCCCGCTTATATACTCCCAAGCAGTTTCCATTCACAACTCTAGATTATTCAGGAATAACAATCGATTTATTCCAGCTTGTTCTCGGCGATCCGTACGCCAGCAGATATGCAGTTGTAGTTGAACGAGGGTGCATAATTAATTAGATCAGGGCCGGTCTCGGGACCGGTCTCGAAATCGTTACAATACTATTAATATGAATTATCACTTACCATATGTTGCAATTTAAAAATTAGGTGTGGCGGTTACAGCTTTGAAGGATGGAATGTATTTTGGGTGAATTTCGAAAATGTAGTTGACGTGTCTGAGTGTCTTTGTATAATTCGGTTCTGCCGACGTACAGAGCCGCTGTTTCGTTTTCAATGGCCCACTCTGTATATAATTTATACTCAAAAAGTTTTGAAGTGACTCACCCAAACAAATACGTCTTTTACCATATACAATGGATATTTTTATAAATTTAAGGATAATAAAGATATATTATCATTCTGGACACCCGGAGAGATATTTTTGAACCGAATTTAACCAAGTTGTCAATCTAATCGGCCACTGCTACACTTTTATCATGACAGAAAAAACGTGATCTATTTTTCAAAGGATTTCTTCAAAATGCGAATGTTTCATATGGGATTTTATCGAACTTTGACGCAAACCATCCACTTTTTCAGGGATGGGGCGCCACGACACGCCCTTCTTTCAGCTCTTGGCAGGCTGCATTTGCAGTTGGGCGATGTTTCTGGAGCAGAGGCTTGTTTCATCGAAGCCGCTGAAATCAAAGGCTCGCCGCCGGGCGTCAGAGAACATGTCGACAGGGGTCTTTTGTCGATAGCGCAGAGTGCCTTCGATGAAGCCTACGTATTTTTCCAGCAGGCTAGTCTTCTGGAGCCTTCAAATGTTATGGTGAGTAAGGCAGTAATATATGTAATATTTGTTATTTCATGTTCGAATACTACTATTCAAAATATCAAAAAAATACCTTGTAAACATAAAAATATGTAACAATATTGAAGTCATCTACAATGAATATACTTTGGAGTAAGTGGTTTGAGCCAGTTCTGGGCCTCCCCCACCACTATGAAGTCGTCCACGACCTTCGTGTGATATTTACGAGAGTCTGCGTTGTTCAACCAGCTCATTGGTTGAGATATATAAATATCCATTTTATGTACAGCTAGCGTCCTGTGAGGTTTACTTGACTGTTAGAATTGTTTATCATCAGGCGTATGTTAAAAGTAACATTGTACCGCTTTTATATGACGCGCGCTGTACAACCTTCACTGAACGTTATGTGATCTTCCCGTGACCTCATAACAAACTCGCTTCAATACTATTTGTAAAGAAGACACAGGTCTATTCATATCGCAGATCTAGTAAGTAATGTCCGCTATTCTGTGGCGTTGTAAGGGTAGCGTAAACAGAAATCGAGAGGTAGATTATAGGGGAAGGGGGGTTTAGGCATAATGCTAAATGTATTGTAATTATTGCTACTACATTATCATTATATATGCTATATTTGATTGAGATCATGGTTTGATATTGAAACTCTGATTCCTAAATTTTGGTGACAGATATTAAACAACATGGGTGTTTGTCTCCTTTACGGCGGACATTTGAAGGAAGCCATTAAAGTTCTGGAGTCCGCCATTACGTCCAATCCTGTGCACGCCCTTCACGAATCGCTTCTTTTGAATTTGTGCACTCTCTACGACATGGAATCTTCGAAGGGCAGAATGAAAAAATTCGCCCTATTGAGGCAGATTTCCCGCTATCAAGCAGACGCTCCTACCGCCATATTAGAGAAGCTTTATGGTTGATAACACCTCGAAAGGTAAGCTCAAAATGTTTCTACTGTTTATAAAACACTTAACACTTAACTTTTGTTTTTCGGGGCAAAATGATAAATACTGCTTTTCTAAACGCACATAACTAATTGCTTCACTGTCTGCTACGGTTAAACGTCGAGCCTCCACTGACTTAGACGGTCGGATAGCAGTAACCAATACCTTTCCTTCTTTTTTTATATCATGTGTCGTTTATAACCATTGCAATTTTTGCGAGCGGCCTTAGCAGTTTCTTAAAAACTGTCTACATGCCATTCCGAATCGAATAACACCTCAATCATAATTTTCGGAGAAAGCGAAAAAAATTTTACCTAAAAAGTACTTGTTGCTTAGACTATTTTGCACAGATCTGTTCAAAAACTTATCCATTTTTATAAAGAAATGTCTTTATACCACTATGTTTGTGACAAATTACTTTACTGTGCAGTTTAGTCCAATATTTAAAAACTAACACTTCGAACTGTCCGAATGAATTCAACCTTGCATTGAATAGTTTTGGTCTGTCATTAACGGTTAATTATCCATGTTTTGCTTTTCTCATTATTCTGCATTATTTCTGAGGATTATTCTGATCGGGTGAAGGGGTCGCGGAATTTTTTTCACTCTAATGGGGACGCGCTATGAAAAAGGTTAAAAAACACTGGTCTATGGGATAGGTAAAATTAAAATAGGTAATAATAATAATAATTTAATAATTTAACATCTAGTACTGGCACTAACCAAGACAGAAGTTTTTCTGTTAGATACATTCCTCACTGTAATTTCCGTTGCTTCAAGAAATATTTGCATTTCCAATATATTTGTCATTACTTTTTTGGCTGTCTTGAAAAAAGAGTGAATTCAAAAATGAAATCTAAATCTTTAATGGAAAATGCAATTTTTTGAATGCCACAAAAGCCACTTGAAAGAATTGTCTTCTGGTGTTTGTTCTCTTCTTCATTGCAGATTGAAGGGATTTCTGAGTTTATGAGAAATCTCCGATCAAGTAACACAACCTAGATGAGAAATACTTAAATAGTACTGAAGGTAACATCTTTTCATAATGTAATCCCTCAAATCATGACATTGTTGCCATGTCCCAATTTTTTAAGAATACAATAAGCACTTCAGTTAGATTTTGATTTCTGTCGGGTATGACAGTAAGAAGGTAATTGAAACGTTCATTGCAGCTTATTGGGAGCATGTAAAAACGATCGTATTTCCATCGCCGAACGAACATCCTTCGTTGTCGATATAGTCTGGTCAGTACGGCAACGCTGCATTTGATATTTGACCGAACAACAACAAAACGTTTCTGTTTGTTTTCGTCTTTGGCTCATTGAGTCAATTTTTGTTAAACCATCGTAAGTTTTTATTATCAAACAATGGTAAGCATTGTGAATTGTGTAAAAGACCATTTGGAGCTAGAAATCAAAATATGTCATTTCATAGGTAAGCTACCAGGGCGTAACTATCGAAAAAGGGAAACCAAATTGAAAAAGAGTAAAATGAATGAATTACGAAAAAACATGTCAATTAGAGCATCGGCTATTCTCAAAATCCTGTGGAGATTCGTCCATCGTAATTTCAGGTTTCCCTTCCATATTGGGTTTCCATTATTTCTAATTTATTCAACCTCAACACTGCCTGTGAGGGAAGATATCCCTTACAAACAAAGTTTAAGGCGTGAGCGGCGAGTTACTCATCTATGTTGTGTTATTTGATCGGAGTGAGAGATAGATTGTTACGGTGGCTGGATGTGGCGATAGAAATTATAAGGGGAATAAAACTTGATTCTTCAATATCACAGTAGTAACCTTTGTTGCAGGATCGTATGATGTTCCCAGAGTTTGATGACGACGCAAAACAAACATACCACTCGAATTTCAGTGTTTGCGAATGTTCATCGTGCAAAGAGAGTGTGTTCCTACAGTTTGATTCACCGTTTGGCTTGAAATTTTGATCACGAAAATTTTTGTAGTTAAAACGTGTGTCTTAATGCATTTTCTAAGCTAGATTTAACGCTTTTGTAAGTTATTAGAGATAATTATGAGCAATATACAATTTTTTACATTTTTACTTGGCTATTATGACTACGGATTGACAGAGATTGCTCACTGATAATTTACACATGCCATATCATTACCTTCATATCGATATGCAGACATCTTCCTAGGCGATGAATGGGTGCTCCTTTTCTTTTGAATGGCATTCACTTGAAAACATGATAATTATTTCCAGTCATTTTTCCATTGCATAGAGAGAAACATTTCTCATAAAGATTTGTTAGAATTGGGCCAAAAAGTTATTTATCTATCTATGATTCAGTTTTGAAGTCATTATATTATGGTTAACATTATATAAGATTAAATTCGAAGTCAGTAAATATAAAAGTTTTATTAATTGTTTTCAAAGTTTTTTTGAGGTTATATGTCTATGCATTCATAATACATTTATTCTAAGAGACTGTTGTGTATTTTTAATGTTTATACTCTTTACATTGTTGTTTTATTGTGATATATGTGCACATGTGTTATTTATTGATCGCCTGTACCTCAATAAAAAAATGAATTGAAAAATGTCTCTTATTTCACTTTATGACATGTGGTAAGTGGTAACGTCTAATGTATGTCGACTTTTTCAACTATCCAAAATTTTACATGAAGCAGAGTCACAACGGCGGATTGCAGTTTATTTTTCAGTGGTTGTTATGCAATTGGTTAAAATATTCTACTTGAAATTGTTATTTCGATCAACCGTGACTGGGCTGTTGTTAATTGAATTTTACGAAAAGTCAAAAAACTTTTTAAATTATCATACGAAAGACTTAGTAAGAGGAAGACCAAGTTTTTTTGGAAAAATAACACTACTTAAATTGATCTATTTGCCGAAAGTCAGTAGTTAGGAGGAATTAAAAATGTCTTATTGCAATTTCCTTACATTATTGACTATCGATTAACATGTTTCGTTTTGGTTTGGACAAAATCCAGAAAGATGAACAAAATAATTCATTTATATCCTGTACCGAAAGTGAGTACCACTTGAAGTATGTAACATAGTTTGAAATGAATTTGAAACGGACCTTTCCAACAGTCAAAGATATGAAAAAAAAATTGGCGGGAAGGTCGATTCAAGGTCAAGGCTTGAAAAAATATCTTTCCCGCTTTTTTTTATTTTTTCAACTGTTTGAAAAAGAAATTGTGAAAATATTTTTTCCGGATGAATAATTTTTTAAATTTTTTCCTCGCAATTTTTTTTTATTTTTTTATTGCTTGAAAAAAATATTGAAAATATTTTTTAGGCATTTTTTTTTATTTTTCCGAAGACTTACTCCAACGAAATTTGTCGAAAATATCGACCGACGACAATCGCCGGCGACAGTCGCTGTTGACATTAGCCGACGATATTTGCGGACATTTGCCAACGTAATTTAATATTTTTGAACCTTTCAGTGACTCGGAAAATTTTGGGATCGATCGAGATTTTGAAAATTGATTTTGACTATGACCTTGACTTGACCTTGACCTTCTATTTTCATTTATTTTTTGTACAAAATAAAAAATTGTGAAAATATTTTTCCCGCGTTTTTTTTTATTGTTTTCCCGCCAATTTTTTTATTTTTATAACTATTTCAAAAAGAAATTGTTATAATATTTTTCCCGCCAATTCTTTTCAAAAATTTTTACCGCGATTTTTTTTTTCTTGATAACATTTTTATTGCCTGAAAAAAAAATTGAAATATTTTTCCCGTCAATTTTATTTATTACTATATCTATTTCAAAAAGAAATTGTGATAATATTTTTCCCGCCAATTCTTTTTTAATTTTTTTTCTGTCAATTTTTTTTCCAATTGATACAAAGCTTTGACCGCCAAAATAATTTTTATCCCGTCAATTTAAAAAAAAAAAAATGTGAAAATATTTTTCTCGCCAAAATTTTTCTTTTCAATTTTTTCTCGCATTTTTTTTTTCATTGCTTCTTAAAAAACATATTGAAAATATTTTTCACACACTTTGTTTTTTTAATTTTGCCGAAGACTAACGCCAATAAAATTTGTCGAAAGCATCGGCCAGCGACAAAAAAATAATGAAAATATATTTCCCGCCAATTTTATATTTTTTTTATTTTGCCGATGTCTTATTCTAACGAAATTTGTCGAAAATATCGGCCGACGACAATCGCCGGCGACAGTCGCTGTTGACATTAGCCGAAGATATTTCATATTTTTGGACCTTTCAGTGACTAGGAAAATTTTGGGATCGAATGAGATTTTGAAAATTGATCTTGACTATGACCATGACTCTGACCTTTAAAATTTTCAGTTATTTGTTTTACAAAATAAAAAATTGTGAAAATATTTTTCCCGCGATTTATTTTTTATTTTTTCTTGATAACTTTTTTATTGCCTGAAAAAAATGGAAATATTTTTCCCGACATTTTTTTTTTATTTTTTTGAACATTTCAAAAAGAAATTGTGATATTTTTCCCGCCAATTCTTTTTTAAATTTTTCTTGTCAAATTTTTTTCCAATTGGGACAAAGCTTTGACCGCCAAAATAATCTTTATCCCGTCATTTTTTTTTTCATCATACTCAATTGTTTAAAAAAAAAATGTGAAAATATTTTTCCCGCCAAAATTTTTCTTTTCAATTTTTTCTCGCATTTTTTTTTCATTGCTTAAAAAACATATTGAAAATATTTTTCACGCAATTTTTTTTTTATTTTGCCGAAGACTAACGCCAATAAAATTTGTCGAAAGCATCGGCCAGCGACAAAAAAATAATGAAAATATATTTCCCGCCAATTTTTTTTTTTCAATTTTGCCGTTGTCTTACTCCAACGAAATTTGTCGAAAATATCGGCCGACGACAGTCGATGTTGATATTAGCCGACGATATTCGCGGACATTTGCCGAAGACATGCCAACAAAATTTCATATTTTTGGACCTTTCAGTGACTCGGAAAATTTTGGGATCGAACGAGATTTTGAAAATTGATCTTGACTATGACCTTGACTTGACCTTGACTCTGACCTATTTTTTCTTTAAAATTGTAAAACTAGTGAAATAGAATAATTTAAGCAAATGAAACGGAACACTAACGTCGGTTGTATTTTCTTCAACTGCTGCCTACTCAGAAGTTATCCGCGTATTTGTGAAACTTATGAGAGGTATTGCAGACGAGATCCTTACCTTTTGACGCGCTATCTCAGGTACAGTGTAAAAAGAAAAACAAACGGTTGCAAAGGGATAAACAGCACAAAATGTATAAATAAAATCCCTCGAACATTTATAAAATTCTATTTCCCTGTACATTGTTTCTGTTATTCATAGCTATTTTAACTTGTCGTTTCTCCTCTTCTTTGAATGCGGCAGTATTCATCTTCCTCTCCAATCTTCTCTCTCTTCTGTATTCCCTCAGCAGCTTTTTCCTCTCTCTGCGTTCTTCTGGTAACTCATCTTTGGCCCTGACCGACAAAGTGGACAGTTGTGAAATTATCGATTTTTGTCCAATGGACTGTGGACTGCTACTCTCATACGCTTTGTAATCTTCGTTCAGCTGGTTCAAGGCTGCCGATGTTAACTTGTCGGAACCCAGAATGTTTGCTGGAATTCCTGTTTTTTTGTCTATGCGAATTTTTCCCATCTTGAAAAAATAATATTCATTTTTAGAAATGCCGTTAATATATAAATAAATCAATACTTTTGCCGGACACAGTATGATTGATTCAATGGACCTTTATATTTACAAAAAATTAATTGTAAAACTCGTTTCAATCGATTTTTAATTGTCTAAATTGTCTATTTATCAACGAGTGCCACTCAACTTTAAGAAAAATGTCGCATTTCAAAGTGTGCCTCTGACAATTCTTATATTATTTGTAACTTTAAAATTTTCTGAACAAACCTGCCTTTTGATGAAAAACTATTGTTGACAACACCGCATAGTATAATAACAGTTTTTATGGAACAAAAGTTGTTATTACCACAGAACACATACAGTTTATTTGAATTTTCACTGGTGTTCAGATAACCCGGTGCAAAGCACTTTTTAGACATTTTCATAGTTATAAGGAATACAGAAATTACTTAACACAAACAACAAAACTTTGAATTTGAAAACCGCATTAACCTCAAAAAATAAAATATTCAAGAGTCTGTTACTTTCCAGCATACAGATTTGAGCTACTAGCTTCTATCTTGTATCACATAAGGTAAGCAAATTAGTTAAACAGAGAAAGACAATTGTTATTGATCTGCTCCGTGAATCAGACAAACAAACCCATCTGGTATCAAATGACAACTATCATAGAACACAATCCAGATGTAATGATAATTTGAGATTCCATGGTGTACAACTTATACGACGTTGCCAAGTTTAATTTTGATAAACGTGACGTCACGAAACCCCTTTTTTTCAAATTACAGAAAAACTGGAGGTCAGAAAAAATAAATAAAGTGATATAAGCCTATACACTTTCTAATTACAGTGTTTTCTTGAAGTCCGTGGAAAGGTCCATTCATTCAATCCCCGGAGTGCTTCTAGTTTGACTTAATTAGTAAGGGAAGATTGCGACAAATTTACAAATGAGATCAATAAATCTGCGTATAGTGGGAATAAGCACATAAGCCAAAATATCGCATTTTTGTATCAAGTCATATTCGTCGAAAACAACTGCAAATATATAACTGTGTAAAATCACAAGTTAATAACGAAACGTAAATAGGTTAAACTGATTGTGTGATATATACATTAGTAGAAATGCTACGATATACGGTAGGTATAATAATATAAGTCAGACTTATGTTAAGTGGCTCATTTTGACTTGTGCTTTTTTCCCCTATAGGCAGAAATATTCCGACAAACTTATTTTTAGTTTTGGAAATCTGAAAACCTATCTTCATCAAGAAATCCCAAAACACAATACTCAATTTGAAAATGACAAAAAAAAATCTAAAACAATTAGGATTCCTTGTGATCAACTGATTAGAAATATTTGATACCTACTTTGGATTCTTTGATCAATTTGGGATGATTATAGATGTTGGAATAGGTGCTCAAGATACTCTCACAGTCCCATTTCTCCTTTTCAGGCACTGAAATTGGCACCAATTCATCTTCGTCAGAACTCAACTCCAACAGTTTTTTTATCCTTGTTGTCGTGGTATCTTTATCCATTTGTTCCGTTTTCTGAGACTTTTCAAACTCATCTGCATACTGTAGTAAGATATCAGATGTTATAGGAACATGGCCCTCGATTTCCTCACAATCGAGAGCTCCTATTTCATTATCTTCATAGTCAGCATACATCTAAAAGAAATCAGTTCAAGTGTTAACTTTGAAGGATTCTAATGCATTAACAGAAAACATCCTACTTTTTCAAACTTTGCATCCAGCAAACTCAGTTGATCGTTTCTTCTTATCACCGAACTGCTCATTACATGTTTCAACATCCTATTATCCCTCTCAGGTATAGAACAAACTTCGTCCAACTCCTCATCAGAATCAAAGTCTTCTTCGCTGCCACTGAGTTCTTGATCAGAAGCCACTCCTTCGCCAAGTTCCATAAAATTATCCTCTAACTGATTATCAGGATCATTATAGTCAAAATCATCATCCATAGCAGCCAATACATCTGCATCCAGATGGAGATGTGAATCTGAAATCAAATATATCAGAGTAAAATTCGACACTTATAAATTTAAATCACTTACCAGATACTGGAGCAGCTCCTTCATCCACTTCAGAAGCAAAAACGGAAGATGGTAGTAACACTTTCTTTTCATTATTTTTGCGCCTTTGTTCCAATTCTCTTTCGATATCATCAGGCCACTCTAATTGATTGTCCTTAGAATCTTTCAAGTACTGTAAATAATTATTATCGTCTTCAAAGTATATGCCATACTTCTGTTGTTCTTCTAGGCGTTTCTCTTGGTCTTTTTTCGTTTCTTTGCCTTCAACTGGTCGGAGAACTCTTTGAGGAGCATTTTCATCGGCAACTAAAGGATCCTGTCGACTTCTGTGTACTAGTTGGAAAGTAACAGCGTTCTTTCTATCAATTTTCTTGAATTTTGGCTGAAAAAACACAAATTAGTTTGTTTACTAATAGCCTGCTGAATGGTTACCATTATTGGGGTGAATAAAGGAAAACTCAATCGATAATTAGATAGTCGCAAGAACTAATATTAAATGTATATCACTTCATTAAAGAACATATCAATTTGTTATTGCTAATAATAATGTAATCATCTTGAACACGTGAAATATAAAAACTCAAATGAGAAATGACAGAGAAATGCTTCTTCTTCTTATTCTATATATGGTCATTGCTTCCGTGGTGTGTTTGACCAGCTCAAACTTGGAGAGATAGTTTGTCTGAATTTTCTACATGTAGGCTAATAGCATATCTAACAACTTTCAATGGACTGTGAAAATATGTAAATGAAAGTGTTCTGTTTTCCTTGGGCCTCACCTAACTATGAAATTTTAAATACGTACCTGGATTTTTTATTACCCTCTGTAGAACACTTTCGTGCAAATAGTTTCTGGAAATCTATTGTACTAAAGTAGATAAAAATTTAAATTTTCGTTTTTTTTTGTAATCCTGTTAATATTTTTACATCTCATGCATATACCATCAGGTACGTCAAAATCTGACTGCGACCTCTTATTCAAACTCCCATAGATGGACCAGAGACCTCGCCGAGCGGTGAATTTGTCATACTCATGCTAAAATCGGATAGAGGTCTCCTGTATATCATAAAGTGAGATCACCGAGATTTAGCTTTTTGTAAATCCAGGTTACATCCTGGAAAATTTTTCATAGAGGTCAACAAACGATATACTGGTTATACATGCTGATGGGAGATATCAAAAGAATATGCGTTTTATGCATGTACTTTTTCATTGAATACTTTCTTTCATTGGTGAAACTAGTGCCAATATTTTTTTTTCATCACGAAAAGATTTCCAAAAGATACATGAAATAAATGAGCACTTGTCTCACCAATGAAATATTCTGAAAAGTTAATAAAAAACGAATCTTGTTGGAATAAATATATATAATCGAGCCATAAGAATTAACGAACACAATGATCGAAAAACGAATATTAAACATTCTACAAAAAAACACTGTATGAAAACTAAAAAATACGTGCTCTTGAAAACTATATCAAAAAGTAATTCATTCTTATTGGACCCTAAAAAAACAAAATTTAACGTCTTTAAAAATATTTCAACAAAAACAATAAACACTCTATAACGACTTTAAAAAGGAGTTAATGAACACATATTAATTTATTTTACCTCTTCAACCTTTATTGCTTGGTATGGCGAAGCCTAGAAACTCCCTTTGTGTTATATGATGCTCCCTCAACACAACACCTGGAAGAAACAAGTTTTGATTTGCACTGGAAATGAAAGTATTGCAGAAATCAATTGAAGTGTGTGTACCCAACTTCCACAACTCTGAGGTGAGATCTCTATTCTTTGATTTTGGCGTAGTCCCAACCAGCAACATGAGTGAGCCAATTCCTTTGGACAGAAACTTTTCAAAAATCCTAGTTATGGTCTTTCCAAGTCTCTTCACCTATGGACTTCAGTATTTCATCAAAAACAAAAAATAATTTAGTATAGGTATTATATAGGTATAACACGTATGCATTATGCATGTTTGGAGTACTACCGGCCTCTCTGAAAAATAAAAACATATGTATCCACTGATTTTTTAACTATTCAATTAGAGATTGAAAAAATGATGAACAATTAACAGAAACCGATAATTCGACTCACCTTTCTATAAAAATTGAACATTAACAAAATCAGTAACAGCACATAAACAAGATTGATTGGCAAAGCTATGAGCTGTCAAGTCAAATGTCAAAATGCCAAACAACAAATATCTATACATTTCATTTTCATTCTCTCATAAGTAGCCATATAATAACATATATTTTATCTCGTTTCCTGATATTGGTTGCGAAGAATCGAAGGAAACCTAATTGGGACTTAAATGTGAAGGTAAGTTTCAACGCAGATTTAAAAAGAAAGTCATTTTCTCTCGGTTCAAATTTGATTACCATTTCAATGACTCGCAAAGAACACAAAAATTATGGAATGTTATATATCGTGGAGAGTATAATGTATCCGCATGTTCACATTGTTAACTGTAGAGCATTATCGCATAGATTTGTATTGGTACATAAACAGCATGTACTCAATGTTACGTCTCATGTACATTATATAGCATGGACGTAAAATGAGTAGATACATTTGTAGTATGTGCTCAAGATTACATCTCGTATCTAACTTTACATCTTAGGTACATCGCATATAGATGTAAAATGAGTACATCTGTAGTACGTACTCAAGATTACATCTCGTATCCAACTTTACATCCCAAGTACATCGCATAGATTTGAAATGAGTACATCTGTAGTACGTACTCGAGGTTACATCTCGTATTATACATCGATATCATAGCATTGTTAACAGAGGGTACTTAAGCGTGACGTCAAAGTGGGTGGGACTTGGTAAACCTTTCCAAACATTACAAGAGGTTTCAACTAACAGACCCTTTATTGAAAATAATCCTTATTCTTGACGGAAATAAGCAATTTCATCAAATCTTTACCTATTTGTTAGGAAAGGTTTTTCAAGCTCTGTCCAACCGTGACTACAGCACGATTATTGTTTACATCCCGTTATATGAGTGAAGTGGCCGTGGTGTTAGAACGTTTGCGTTCACCCAGACGGCCCGGGTTCGATCCCCGGGACAGCCTGCCACTGAGCTAAAGTGGTTCGGAATCCACTTTTATTCAAGCTGTAGGTCCCGGATCTTCCTTGCTCGCACGAGCTCTGCTATTACAGAAAGATATTTCCGATTTCCGTTCTCCTCTGTGTTTAAGTTCTGTGATTAGTTTTTATGCAACGCAACAGTGAAAATTGACAACGTCGCAACTATAACAAAGGAACGGCAAATGGCAAAGGAGTGCCCACGCATTTTTATGAGTAAAGAGGAGAGGGAGATGCGCAATGCGATCAGCCCTTGTCAATTTCCCGTCAGCTGTTTTCTGGTTTGTAGACTATTTCATTCTCAGCTGTTTAATGTTTAGCCAGTGGTAGACAAGAAGTGCGTTGGATAATTCTCACAATTTAAGCATGTCGGAAATTCAGCCATTGCCCTCAAGTAGCGAAATTACTTCCCAAATCGTCGATAATATCGAGAAACATGAAGATTTCGCAGAACCTGAGTCAAAAAAGCGGAAAGTTTCCAGTAAAATGGCAGATGAAAAGAAATATAAGTTGGAGGATAGATTGGGTGGAATTCTGTGCTGCGCAGTTTGTCTAGACCTACCCCGAGCTGCTGTGTACCAGGTAAGTTCCAAAATGTCTGCATTTTGGTTGAATTGCATAATTACGAGGAGTTTATTACGTAATATGTCTAAAAATGTTATTTTTCTTTGTTATGTTTTACATTGCAGCAGCTCATGCAGGCGAGTTATTGATTATACTCGCCTGTCTGCAGCAAAATATAATCACACCAAGAGTTATTTTTTTATCTAGCTGGTACTTCAAGTCTTTGTTCTGTGAAGTCATTTTGTTTCCTGTTTTGCCCCAATTAAATATAATTGACCAAGAAATCTCCGTGTCAATATTACCAAAGACTTTTAATGCGCATATTCTCGTAAATGATGTATTTTTGCGGTGTCAATTACTGGACAAATTTAAGATTAAATATTGTAATGAAATACCTAATTGTAGTGTAGTTTTAATTTATATATTTTCGGAATTACATGACTCAAGCTGTAATATGAAATCTAGTCTTTTATTAAAAAAAAATGTATTTAAAATTTTTGTAACGGTGTATTCGTGAGTGTTTGATAAATTGAATAAATTTCTGAAATTTTACTTATGGTAGTCGTTTCTTAACTGGCTAGTTTTAGTTTTTCTTCCTGACCCACTCCTTTAGTTGTATGGTTTAAAATATCATGTCATGGTCACTGAGTTCAGTGATGCGTAAAATAAAGAAAAGGTAGGTACTGGTACACCCAACAAATAAATTGCTGTCTAAGGAGTTGATAACTTTTATCATCAGGAATGACAACTTCGGCATAAAATGAAATAGTTCTCCAGGTAGTAGGTAGGTATATCTGTTGTTGTAGTCAATCTACTGAAATGTAATTGTAGAGGTACATTAATTGGAATTACACAAAATGAATCTTGTGTTCTAATAAAAACCTGGTTTTTGCAAGGTAAAGTAGAACAAGTTGCAAATCATATTTGAACTGTTTAGATTACATTGTTAACACTGTATTGATCGCTTTTATGTTAATTCCAGGGTATGAAGAGGATTGGTAAGTTTTTCACAAAAACTTTTCTCATTACAACACGATTGGTACATACCTTTGTAATGGTTGGAAATTTTTGAAACCGAAAAACCAACTGATTTTAAAATGCCCCATTTCGTAAATTTCTGTTTGAGAAATCCGTTAAAAATTATAATTTTTTATGTCAAGTTCACCAATGGGTACTTTTACTAAATTCAGAGTGATAAACATCTTTTTTGGTGTTGTTTTACACTTGGTGTGTGCAGGAATTATGTACCTATTTATCGATTTTCAACACCATTTGTTGAATTCAAAGATGTTTGTAATACTATGAAAATTAAATGATTCAATTAGTTATAGACCAAAGTAGTAGCACCTTCGGTTGTATTACCCTATTGGCAGAAAAACCATTTATTTGTCCTTCAGTATCACTTGTAAGTGTTCAGGAAAATTTTTCTCTATGGCTATTTAAAGAAAATTACATGACGTGAATATATTTTTGTTTTATCTTGTCTTTCGCAAACACTTTTTTTCAAAACATGATTTTTCATATTTCATACTTTGTTTTAGTTGAATCTATTTTTTCTAACGAAATTTCAAGGTATTTTACGGGCAAAACTGAAGTATATCATTACTTTTTTAGTAATCCTAATGAGACAATATTGGAAATAATTTAGATTTGTATGAATTAAATGTTTTTCTTCAAAACGAGCGAGTATTTTGTCAAATTTAAAAACACATCAAGAAAATCAATGACCTATGCAGGTAGTGCAACAAAAAAGTTTATGATGAAAGAGGAACACATTTTTTCCTTTCATTATGAGTGACATGTCCATTGTCCATACAACCAATTCTTGGTCCAAATTGGAATCAAAACCTAATAAGGAATTTATACAAAAATGCAGTAAGACCTACAATTCAGTACTTTTGAGGAGACTTAGTAATCAATATCATACACAACAAAATATCAACATGTTCTCATAAAAATGCTAATAATAATAATGCTCCCTCATAAACACTCTTAGAGTGTACCCAAAGGCATAGCCTGTGCGGGTAGAGGACGGCTATTATTATTATTTGCCGTGACTCTCCGGGAAAACTTACAGCACCATGGGTTTAACAATCATTTGCAATCTCTATTGTGTGGAATATTCTGAATACATTGTTGAAAATGGGATACACTGTATTGAAGTTGTGAATTTCAATATCAATTTTTTGCTAGAGGACTAATTTGTTTCACTTTTCTCAAAATTTCTCTTGACATTGTTATTTTCTATGTTTTTTCAAAAACAAGTTTGTGGTGGAAAAGAATGAATAAATTTTACATGTCTTCAAAATTCTTTCAAAACTAGATCTAGCTATCATCTTCGAAAGTACTCATTTGTAAATGAATTGTGAAACTTTTCTATTTGAAAAATAATGTAGTGTCCACTACTCTTAATTTCTCCACTTTGACGCAAAGTTATGGATTGAACGTTATAAATCTTGCAAAAGAAGTTGTATGAGTACTAATAAACACTCTGGTTTGTAAAAATATTCTTAGTAAGTGTATTTATTTCAATATGGGTGGGGTAACTCTTTTTTACATGTTTTGGAAAACTATTTGAGTTTAAAGCTCGCACATTTGGTTTGAAAATGCTTATAATTTGACACCTTTCGTCTTATGTAGCTAATACAACACACCGTATATTATTGCAGTTTCAGAATTCTTGGATAATGAATCATTTCGAACGATTTTAGAGAGTTTTTCAACGGCTTGAAGAAGATGCTGCCAAACAAAAGACCGCAAGAAAGTAAAAATTGAATGCACTTAGTTTTTGAATACGTTGGTTGAAAGTGAGATTTATATTTTTCCGTTATTTTTAGTAAGATGATTCCAAATTCATTCCAGCACTCTTGGATTCTGAACAAAACTCAGCTCTAATAAAAAAGTCGCTGTAAAAATTCACCAAATCAATTCGAAACTAATCAGAATTTTTCCACGGGCTTCTGAACCTGTAATAATATACAGGGTGTTCTATTCACGAGTCCAAAAAAATCGTCAGATATAAAATCTGGCACCAGCTATATTTAGTTTCCATCCACACATTATTTCCAACCAGAATCACACCCTGAACGTCATTAATTAAATGTAGCCAATAATAATTGTAATCGAATGTAGCCAATAATGATTTTAATAAAATGTAGCCAATAATAATTACTGTTGTATTCGAATGTAGCCAATAATAATTACTGTTGAATTCGAATATAGCCAATAATAATTGTTATCAAATGTAGCCAATAACTGATGCATTTTTTGGGTTTTTGTCCATCGGTACCGGCTGTACCGTTCCCATCACAACCCGGGATATATTCCGACCGCAATCGTCGCTCGACTAAACCTAGCCGAGTTCATATTCTGTGAATAATTTTTTTTCGTGCGTATTTACAGTGCAGCAATGGTCACTTAATGTGTGCCGGATGCTTCACTCATATTTTGGCCGATGCGAGACTTCGCGAAGAGACGGCCACTTGTCCGAGCTGTCGCGTGGAGATTAGCAAAACGTCGGCCACCCGAAATTTGGCCGTCGAGAACGCCGTTTCCGAATTGCCGGCCGAATGCCAGTTTTGCAACAAGCAATTCCCCAGGAACTCGCTGACGAGGCACGAGGAAACCGAGTGTGAAGAAAGGTTTGTAAAAAAAAATATTTCTAAAAATGCTTTTTGTCAATAATTTTCCAAAAAAAAATGTACTGCTCAGACATACCGGGTATTTTTTTTCAGATTTACCATGCGAAGTTTCGCTTCTTGGTCACCATCATCAACTTTATTTTTCTTATGGGCATCATATTATTATTTTTTTTCCGTTAGGAATTTCCCAGATAGGCCCTGTCTCCGGAGCCCCGACATTTCCGGAGGGCGCGCTGGATCATTTATCCCAATAACCACTCCCCACGCCGTGGGGTAAGTGACTATTGGGTCCGAGAATCATGTACCCTGAGCAGGCGGGGTAAACCAAGAATTACGGCCTTCTGCATTCGTCCGGCTAAGATTTCTGCCATATCACGGCAAGCCGGTACGATCTTTAAGTTTGAGAGCAGTTTGTCCATCATTCCACCAAGGACCCCTATTATCAGAACCACCATCTTGACAGAATGGTTTGGATAAAGCCTGCGGAGTTCAAAGAGTAGATCTCGATATTTAGTACGTTTTTTCTCCTCTTTTCGGACGATGTTCGTTTCGCCAGGAGCTGAAAACTCAATGACGAAAATGGTCCCACTTTGATGGTCGAGGACTACATCAGGCTTATCGGCTTGTATTTGCCTAAGGGTGGGGAATGAGTAGTTCCAATACATTCGGCACTTCTCATTCTCCACTACGGACTCAATATCCCCCGGAGCATAAGGCAACACCGGTGTCTCGTCTACACTGTACGAGTGTCGCACTCGTAGGGCCGTGTTATGCCTGTGGATATAGGCTGAGACCGCATAAGCTGGACAAGCTGACAGCAAATGCATTATGGTCTCAGCTGCCCCACGACACGCTCTGCATCTAGTGTCAGGGACCTCTATACCCATGACGCGACTACGGTAGACGAGGGTGTTGAAGACACCATCCTGGCAGGCCATTATGAATCCCTCGGTTTCCGACTTCAGCCCACTTGATCTGAGAAAAGCGAAGGTCAGGTTTCTGGATAAGCCAAGGTCTTCAATGTTCTTGAAGAAGACCCCATGCATTGGCTTATCCTTATGTAACTGTAGGAGCCTGTCACACTCCGCAGCCTTCACGTGGGCTTTTTGCTGAACGGGTTCCAACTCGGTGACAGAGTTTGGGTTCGTTCGTTCAGTATCGATTAGGAGACCGAGTTCATCGGCTGCACGGGTTGCTGCCTTGAAATGAAATACTCCAATCTCTGCTTTTTCGTGATCGCATACCAAGCAGATAAGGGGATCTGAACTCCTGATAACTTTAAATGCTCCATCCAGTACCATTCTGTTGTGTAGACACTTCAAACTCAAAAGTCCACAGACTCCTATAAAGATGCATCATTTTGCGAGTTATTACGTCGAGTTGTCGTAGTTCTTCCTGAGTTCATTTCATTACTCCAAAGGAGTAAAGTAGAATCGGAACGGTAAGCATATTAGTTGCAGCAACTTTGTTCTTCCCCGACAGTTCTGATGACCAGAGCTGTCGGAGTTTGTGCTGATACTTGCCGCGGAGAGAGTTTTTAACAGTAGCTACCTCTTGGGTGTGGCGATGTTCCACCCCGGCATCCAGATGATGTAGGATGTTTCCGTCTACGAGCTGAACGTCCTCTCCGTATTCCTCGCATTGTCCTCTTTTGAGACGTTATTATTATTAATATTATAACAAATTGAAATAGAGTTTTTCATTCTGATTCAAACGATGTATAATATGTGATACTTTGTTGTGTCGCAACTTCGCATAACATTAAAAAAAGTTTTAGCTGGCTTCGATTCCATCAAATATCACTTGTCAAACTAGTAGTAGTAGTACTTTATTATTATCCCAAGAAACAATTTTGTTTATAATAGGGATATAAAAAAAATAATAACAAAATAATTATCTAACCTCATTTGACAATAATACATAAAATTCATAACTAACCAAATTGTTAACCCATTATCTGTCACGTCTGCTGTTATAATTCTGTATAATTACGTTAAATGTTTTTTTTTAACAGGAAACGAGATATAAGCTGATTAAACTAGTTTTTAATGAACTTAATTGAAAATATCTGTATCTAACTACAAATGAACGAACGAAATAACACAACACTGACGAAGAAAAATCTGAAACGTTGAATCAACTGCCTTCTTCCTTAATACGTGCCCGCCGTCCTAAGTTTTCCACAACCCTTGCTATATCCCTTCTTCTTATTGACCGAAACTGTTCAAATATGCTTTTCCTAAGATCCTCAACATTATTGAATTCTTGTTGGCCATAAACCCGGTTTATAAATGTGCGCCACAAAAAAGTGTCGAGTACTGTAAGGTCAGGCGACCTTGCTGGCCATTTCACATGAATATTATTTCCAATCCACCTATTTGGGAATCTTTCTTTTATATTCACATACTGCTCTGGTATTATGTGGAGGGGCACCATCATGTTGAAACCTATATTGATTTGAATTTACGAGAGGTAAAATGTCTAGATAATCCGCAGAAGCGCCTCGGAGAAACTCCAGATAAGTTTCTCCATTAAAACAATAAGGACCAAGGATTTAATCTCCACAAATTCCAGCCAATACGTTCAAACTGAACCGTACCTGTGGTCTAACTGCTCTAATTTCTTTGGGATTGTTCTGACCCCAGATTTGCTTATTATTTCTATTGAACATACCACAATTAGTGAAAGTGCTCTCATCCGTCCAAATGACCTTTGAAAGAAATTGGGGAAAATCATTTCTATTCATTAGCCAATTCCAGTAAGCCAACCTCCGTTCAGGCTCACCTGGATATAATTTTTGGTAAATATGAATTTGGTATCATTTCAGACCATTTCTTCTGGGCTACCTCCAGGCGCACCTGTATTTAAAGTAACTTCATGTGTTGAAACTGACGGATTCATATTTATCTAAAAAATAGACAAGTTGAAAAAATGTTGTATTTTAATAATAGATAGAAGTTTATTATCACATTTTGAATGTTGTTTCTCGTATTTTCATCTAATCGATTTCTATATTCATTCCTCGGTTTCTTTGAAACTACTATACTCGGTAAGGTTTCTATTTACTTTTTTGAATAATGATCTTGCTGGATGTATTCTTTCTGGGTATAGTTGAAGATACATTTCTGCAGTATAACTGTCTGATTTATAAAACAGTTTCATCATATCCCGTTTTTCTTGGTTTAAAAAACCATTTTACGTTTATTATCACTTTGAAATTGTGACAGCAGACGTGACTACGTGATAGATAATAGCGTAACAACGAATCAACTCATTTAAAAAGTGTTTTTGACGATGTCAGAGCCTACTTGAAAATTCTAGTTTTTGTGAAATCTAACAGGTTGTGACATAACAAAGTATATCGATGGATTCAGAATAAAAATCTCTATTTTAATTATAATAGTTCAATATGACGCCCATAGGAAAAAATTAAGTTGATGATGGTGGCCAAGAGACGAAACGGTAAATCTGAAAATACCGTCGTATAGCGGGGACAAAATAGCAATGTTTTTTCCAGATATCTCTGGATATACTCGGAATTTTTAAACTTTCTTAACGGTGTATTGCAGCCCCCGGACTCCGATGATTAGAAATGTTTTATAG